>JAQFYZ010000036.1:0-96319 GCA_034695085.1 Cylindroiulus punctatus
ATATGCGACTGATCAACTACCAATTCCCAAAATTTAAGTACATGTACATGTTGAAGAATATAGCGACACAATCCTTCTTCGATACTGCCTTCAATAATATACTGTTATATACACATATATGCGACTGATCAACTACCAATTCCCAAAATTTAAGTACATGTACATGTTGAAGAATATAGCGACACAATCCTTCCACGATACATGCAAATATTTTCAAGTGCTTGCATGCGTGTCATTACATTTCCTCACCCTGGTGCAGATAAGATGTGCTAATTGAGAACGTCCATAAACACATTTACATTTAGGCAAATGAACCATTCCAGAGTCAAGTTCGAGAATAGCCTGGTGTTAAACGACAGGGTGTGAGTGGTTTAGATTTCATTACTGGTGATGTCCCTAATTTCCCCAGAATTGGACACGCTCAGGAAAACACGTTTCCGCACTTATCTTATTTCGTTCTCGCAGTCCTTCAACTAGATTCGCATAAACATTCCCCGTGAAACACTTCCGTATGTCATCTGCGCCAACAATATCATAAAAGGAATTCATTTTCCCCTCTTCAAAATGGCAGAATGCGTGAGCCAACATTGCTTCCTGCACATTATACAGCGCACTTATATCGAAGGTAAAACGTTTAAGTAGATCCCGCAATTTCCCAGTTTCAAAATAGCTGAACAGCAATTTGAAAATCTGCACCGTGCATTCTATAATTTCGCCGTGTCCCAATTTTTCACCCGCCCAACAGACGTCAAAGGAGCTGAAAGGAAATGCGACAAACCCGAATTATTTAGTCCAGCCTGGACACGGCTATTATGTCTTACATGAAAAAGTGCAATGAAGCCCGACGACACCACAAAACATTTAGACAACATCAAAAACGCCATTGTGGACGTCATAGCCAAGCATACGCCACGTGGTCACACCAGAGTGAAAATGTGTCCTCAAGTGCATTCATTTCATTCTGCTGGCGACATTTCCAGCAAGGAAGGATGACAATCAGCAGCTCACCACACAGTATGATAACGACCCATATGATATCACCACCAAAACGTTTCGGGCGTAGTCCATCTCTCATGGCTTAGCACCTGCCTTACTATTAATTAGGCGTTGATGACTTTTAACAACTGGTAACATTCTGAAATACGTGATATCATTTCCTCGTGTGAAGTGAAAAGAGAAAGGGGAGAGGCATAAAAGAATTAAGTGTAAGTGCAGGAGAAAAGATAGCTGGCTTTGGTGAGCACAGGGTCAATTGTCTTGAAGGAAAAGTGAGCGTAAATCCGCCCGAGATTAAGCAACATGAAACGTACCAAACATCAATTAAAACAACTGAAACAGAAATAACAAATTCGGCACCAAGGTTTTCGTATAAAAAGAAACTCAAGGGAGCGAGTCATCATCACATCCCAACAGTCGTCAGACGAGCAGCACATCGAGTCTTCAGTGGCATCTGCAGGTAGCAACCATGGCCATCATACATTTGGTAAGCACTATACGAAGATTTTATGGGTTCACATCATTTTCTGCAGGCCAAATCCAATCATGTTTAAAATTCCAAGTAATTATTTTTAATTACAATGTTATCATGTCATGGATTTGCTACCTGAAAATGACATGAGCAATGCATAAATTCTAGTTTCAATGGGATATGTCATGAGAAAATGTATTTTCCATTTGCCATGGTAGTGCTAAAGCATAGCATCTCACGAAACGTTTTTCTATTGTCCTAGATTGCCATCAGTATTTTCGCCAGCCAATTCTTGACCACTTCGGCCAAAGACCAGCCCTCTACAGGCACCAACGCCAAATACGCCCAGCCAAACTACGGAGTAGGCCAAGGAGTAGGGACTGGTCAGTATCCTGGTCAAGGAGGAGGGATTGGTCAGTACCCTGGTCAAGGAGGAGGGATTGGTCAGACTGTTGGTGGTGGATACGGCGGAGGCTACGGTCAAGGAGGACTCTATGACCAGAGTTATGGCAGCCAGTTTGGCCCAGGGTACATAGCTGGACTGACCGGTCAGCAAGGAGGTTATGGCGGTGGACAATATGGTCAGCAGGGGGGTTATGGAACCTACGGTGGGGGTCTGTATGGTCAGCAAGGGGGTTACGGCGGTGGTGCGTATGGTCCTCAGGGAGGATATGGAGGTGGACTGTATGGGCAGCAAGGTGGCTACGGTGGGTATGGTCAGCAAGGATATGGCCAACCAGGATATGGCGGTGGTGTATACGGGCAGCAGGGCTATGGACAACCAGGAGTGTATGGCAGTCAGCAAGGAATATACGGCAGCGGCCTGTATGGTCAACAAGGTTATGGCAGTGTCCCGTATGGTCAACAGGGATATGGCAGCGGACTGTATGGTCAAGCGGGGTATGGCAGTGGCTCGTATGGCGGTCAGCAACCAGGTTATGGCGGTGGTCTCTACGGCCAGTCTGGATATGGTAGCGGGACGTATGGACAAGGCTATGGAACGACTCCATATGGACAAGGATATGGCTCCAATGTTGGTGGTGGAAGATATGGCGCGCAAGGAACAATCTTTAAGGTAAGGTGATGCTTCGGTGCGCGATCTTAAGTCAAGTTAGTTGCAAAGGCATTAATGACTTCAATATTTTTTACCTCTTTTGACAGAAATAATTAACCGGATATATTTAGAAGAAATGATGGACATGCCCGGTGCATCCGAAAAGCACCCAAACAAGGACACTGAAATTGGCGTCATAGGAGAATTGAGAAACATCGAAGCAATTGCACAGACTAAAACCTTTCGCCTCACTCTGCTATTTTGAAAAATACAATGTCATTTTTTTATGGAAAGCGTTTGAATATTTTATAATACAATGTATAATAAAGAAAATTCGTCTACTTAGTTTGATCGTTTTCAATATTTCAGGAAACATCGAGGAATTTGCAGTAGCCCTTTATTTCAGGTCCATTATTCAGAAAATTTTCGAAATGGCGTGCGCCTTCCATTTACAATTTCTTGGCAATGCATTGAAAAGAAACTAAAATTGCGTTTGTTTTAAGATATTCCTGATACAGACAGTCCAAAAAAATAATTTAACAACCCTTACCACGCATTGGAAGTGAAGTGAAGTATCATTTTTAACGATAAACGAGTCAGCAATTTACCAGTTAAAAGTTTATAAACGTCCATTTCAAATCAGCAACCATCAGCCAAATTCGTCTTCCAAGTTCCTCCGCAAATTTCCATAAATGTCCAGTTTGAAGCAGCCAGAACAATCAGTAAAACCAATCCTCAAAGTTTCGATTCACCACATAGGTACACTGTAGTCAACAATAATACAATTCCAGTCCAAAAAGAACTGGTTGGTCCTTCCCAACACTGTTGCCAGTACAAAACTGTACACCCATAATCCCAATTTGACCTCCCAGGTTAACTGATTTCCAACTAGGAGCGCTATCATCTGGAATTAATTACCTTACCAGAACGGTTATATAACAAAATTATTGGGCAACATCTAGAATTTCTAATTGTCCACTTTTTCTATTATTGTTAGCAGGCAGGTCTAAATGAATGCCAAATTGTTACATCTGGGCGCCAATCAGTTTGCGCCATGTTTTACCCGTGCACCATGTTCAAAAGTATTTCATTCTGAGTTCCTAAGATTGACAGAGATATCCTAAGAAAGTTCCTAAGAATGACAAATTTTAGGCCCGAAGGGAACATCTTGTGCCGATTTCTATAGGGAAGATTAATCGGAAGAAAGTTTTTGCACAGTGGTACATGTAGTTTACCTGTTGATGCCTTACCTTGTTCCAGGTTGAAAAATAATGAGACGCAACAGTGTGAATTAGAATTATTGCTTTTTATTTACATACACATTACAGCACCGAGCTTACGAGGTAAGCGAATTCATTCCTTGATTTCATCCCAGGGAAAATAAATTATAAGATGGCGGAATCCCTATCCAAGCAGCATGCTCTCACGCTCTTTGAGTTATTCTTGACTTTATCTAGATTCAAAAGATTGCAACGTATGTCGAGCCAATTAGATATCAAACAGAAGAATTTTAGTGGTAGCCGCCAGCCTTGAAGCCATAGTTGGAGTTTTCGTAAGGCCCATCAACGGCGACGTGGACGTAGGATCGACCGTAAGGTCCGTAGTAACCATACTTGTGGGCGGCATAACCACCATAACCTCCGTTACCGCCGCCATAACCTCCGTGACCGCCGCCATAACCTCCATGACCACCGCCGTAACCTCCATGACCACCGCCATAACCACCATGACCATAGCCGCCATATCCTCCATGACCACCGCCATAACCACCATGGCCATAGCCGCCATATCCTCCATGACCACCGCCATATCCTCCGTGACCACCGCCATATCCTCCGTGACCACCGCCATAACCTCCGTGACCTCCGTAACCTCCATGACCTCCATATCCACCTCCGTAACCGTAGCCAGTGGCTGCCGTTTCAAGATCCTTGGTCTCTTCCTTCTTCTCTGCCAGAACCACGCAAGCAGCGATGGCCACCACCAAAACAACCTAAGAAAAGTAACATATTCATTTGATTTCATTGATTTTATTTGGCAATCAATGAAAATCAGGCTGCCAATTATGTATATTTAATTTTGCTTGATGAAAAGTTAGCACTTTTTGGATTTCTTGTAATGCCATGGCAGAACATGCTGGGTGTTGTGCATGTGATAGTTCGCCGGAGATGCCAGCTCTAGAACTGCCAAGTTTGGAAATAAGTTTTGGAAAAATTGCATCAGCTGTCAGCTTATCTTGATTGTTCGTAATGTTGCAAGAATTTATAAAAGTTAATGTTGAAGAGTCCTTGCTATTTGATTACAACTTTGAGCAGAAATTCAAAGTTTGAAGTAGCACATAGTTTTCAATATTTTTCTTGTGTTAAGTGTTGAGTATGAAGTAAGCAACATTACTGGGGTGCACTTTTGATTATTGTTCGATTTGGTTTATACATTAGATGATGCATTAATTAACTACATTTTTGAATTGAAGTGTTTTGCAAAATAAAAATTATAGTGAGAATATGACAAATTCTCCTATAATGTAAAATGATGGCAGACAGCTTAATTTTGGTTTCAGAATGAGTCCGTTTTAACTTTTTTTGTAGCAGCCACATTGGATAGTTCAAATGCGATAAAATGAACTATTCGTGTTAAGGTGAACTTCAAAGTTACAGTACGGAGAAATTCTGAGTGATTATGCACATGGCCAAATTTGCAAAAGTAAATCCATAATCGACGCCGGAGCACTTTCCTTACTTACCAAGTTAGTCAAAGACATTTTCGAAGAAACTCCGACAAAATCCAAAGTGGAAACTGTGCAGATGCTTGGAGCAAGAACTGTTAGTTCGAATGATCAAGCTTACGGCAAACACTCTTATTTATACCCCAAAACACACTCCACCTTTCTCATTATTTTGCAAACAAAACCCGGCATTTTTTTGCATTCACGCATGAACTTTTATGAATTTTCTTCATTGTGCTTTCTAGATGCGTTTTTTTTTAAGTTAGTGAAACCCATGGGTTGCATTATACTCTGTCAAATTCGACCTTGTTTGCACCAATTGAAACGGCTTAGTAGATTTTTTGGCCAATTTCTTGAATATTTGGGCAGCGCGCCGTACGCCACGGTACGGAGTTTCTCACCCTGCTGGCCTACACACGGACCACACCCCCTTACGTCCTAGTTAAAAGTTGGTCAAAATGCTCCAGCCATGGGCACATCGGATTGGTCGGCCAAAGAGGGATCATGTCAAAGGTTATGACATTAAGCCAGATGGCAAGGAGCATTAGAGGATGCAAGTGCCAACTTCACACTTGGGGAAAAAGCGGGATGGAAAGGATTTTCAGTCTTCTAAATTTTCAATTCTCCATCAATTTTGATTGAAATGTTGAAAACCTTGTCAAAATTCTTTTGCTAGATCTTTGTGAGATTCGGAAGCCAAACATGTGCACAAGACTTCGGAGTAAATTTCGAATAAAAATAGATTTGTCACAATAGTTCGACGAGTTAAAAAGGATTCCGCCCAAAACAACAATGATTATTGAAATTAAAATATGGCAGAATTCTTAGAAATTTAATGAACAATGTGGCGTTCAAGCATAACATGTCTATGACGGGGTATTGGCCAAAATGACGAGTCATCATTGGCTTTTGGGCTAAAATCCAATACTTTTTAATGATGAATCGGGAATGGGGGCATATGCTGACATAGAAGGGGGAAGAGGATGTTAAAATCGCAAAAAGTAAATAAATAATATTTGAACGTCCCTAAAAGTAGTTTGAAAAACACTAACATTCTGTACGTAGATAATGCATTTTTTGCAGATTTTTGAACCATTGTCTTCAAGGAAATCGCTCATCATGATGCATATTACTGTTATTTTCAGTTATTTTTCTGTATACCGCTATGCAGTAATCATCAAAACAGGAAAAATAACACTAGTCTTGCTTTTATTTGTTCGTCATTATTATTGTGATTTGACATAAATTTCGGCAAGTTTCTTGCACTGTTTTCAGCTATTAATATACTTTATATTATCGATATAAACATGATGTGGTTTATTAAATATTACTACGCAGGCAGGCTGAGGCAACACATGACAAGTACCGATATATTAACACCGTGTAGGTCATTATTGTTTCCTATATCTGGAAGCATTCAAGTGAAGAATGAAAGGTTGAAAAACAAAAGGGAAAGCGTTCCCATGCCGTGCCCAAAATCACGAAATTAATCCCAGGGAGTAAATTATGAGAAAAATCAGGCCTAGCTTTATTCCAGCGGAACAAAGAATTCGGTAAAATGTTCTAAAAAAACTGAAGCAGGCATTTTTGATGCAGAATGTAGAAGATCCACATAAAAGGCTGCAGTGAGCAGAACAATGCACGAACACGCAAAGAATTAACAACAAGCACGAGTGGTTTATGCACCATGATTGAAAAAAAGTTCGGAAAAATTCACTTTGCATCGACCTTTCATCACACAAATAGAAAGCTTATTAGTCTCAATGATTCCTCAATTATTTCAATTATTATTTAAATGATTTTAAAATGACATCAACGTCAAAATGGTGAAATGCTCTCTATCTGATACAAACACATTGCGGCACTTTTTAAATATTGATGATAAGAGAGCTTATTACGCGTACATGTAACTATGGTCAAAAGCTAATGTTGATCAAGCTTCACTGTCATGCAGTACAGCAGTGCACCAAGCCGCATAATCAGCAATGCAAAAATACATTCAGAGAAACAAATTACTGTATTTTTGCTGTTTTTATTACTGCTGAAATGTACGAATTTTCTCAGATGTACGACAATTGCTGCAAAATGTACGAATTGTCTCAAACGTGTTAATCACAAGCATTTAAGGTATATACAAGTATTGTTGTCATCAAATTGTTGGCTTCAAAGTGACATGACGGTTAGGTACCTTCAGTATAATAACGTCATTTATGAATGCAAATTGTGCAAATGTTGCGAATTAAACTTACGAAAAATCAATATGGAAAACTAAAGCCGAAATTCTTAACCATTCTTCGTGCACACGCAGATTATAATACTGTTTTATAACATTAGCATAAATAATATAATCATATGCCATGACGCAAGCATCCACACAATAGATAACGACAATCTAAATCATCGAAAAGTACAACAGCTTCCATACAACACACCGTATATGTATATGGAAGTTGATTTCATGAGGATGGAAGAAAAAGAAAATTAGAAGACTTTCAAGAACGAATTTATATGATATGCATAAACATTGCAGTGTTTATTAACAAAGGTTTCAATAAACATGATATACGATTTTCTTTAATGGCTAATATACATGTGCATGCCTTTAATCGTTGGCTGCATTGTAGGCATTAAAAAATAGCAACTTAAATGACACATCGTCACGCATACCATTTTCTTAGAAGTGTGGCGATGTCATATCAACTACCCATTTTAAAACCTAAGATAGGAAAGAAAAAGCTTGGAAGTGGTTTTCCAAGTAGACAACATTATTATCATTATTATTGTTCAGCCCTGCTCCTTTTTGCAAATAATTTTACAAGCAAAGACCACGATTCGTTTGTCAATCTTGAGAAATACTGCTTTTTATTTACATACAAAAATGCGTCGCGCTTACAAGGTAAGCAAAATCATTCCTTAATTTATTTGTTGGAAAATAAATTGTTCGTGCGTTGTTTTGAGCCACGATTTTATCTAGACTGCAAGTAGTCATAGTCATCACAATAAAATCGGATCGTTGGACTTAGTGGTAGCCGCCAGCCTTGAAGCCATAGTTGGAGTTTTCATGGGGCCCATCAACGGCAACGTGGACGTAGGATCGGCCATAAGGACCATAGTAACCATATTTGTGGGCGGCGTAGCCACCATAACCACCGTGTCCACCACCATGACCGTAACCACCACCGTGACCGTATCCTGTGGCCGCTGTGTCGAGGTCCTTGGCCTCCGTTGCCAGAACCACGCAAGAAGCGACGGCCAAAACTAAGATAACCTAGAAGAACAAATTGAAAATTGGCCCTATTACAAGAACTGTGAAATGCGTCAAATGGATTTGCAACAATTCGATTTATGTGTTCAGTTTTCGGGTAAAAATGAAATTTAGTTTGAATTTTCGATTGATATTGTTATGGCTTCAACATCCTTGTTTTTTCCCCATCAAAATCTTTGTTTTACAGGAAAGCTTTTAAAGGGGAGCTATGGTTTGGATAAAAGTGGGTGCTGACATCGTTGCTGCGATTAATCCATTGTCAGCTTTTGCTAATTCATCACAGCGGGTAGGTTACTTACCATGCTTGTGAGAGACATTTTCGACTGAATGGCAGCAAACTCCAAATAGAAAATTGCGTTTGATGTAAGAGCTGTTGGGGTACAATGATCAGACGTTACCCAGTTGCTCTTATTTATATCCACAGCCAACTCCTTCTTTTTGATAATTCAACCAGGTTTTTGTTCTCTTGCCTGAACCCTTTTTCCACTTTCTGCACTGAGATTTTCATTTTTTTCTTCCTACTATTAGGCGACTGAAACCCATAGGTTGCTTGATTGTTAGGCGAATTCGACCTTGTTGGTGCAAATTGGGGTGGCTCATTTAACTTTTTGGCCACTTTCTTTAATATTTGGGTAGAGCGTAGCACGTCACGGTACGGAGGCTCTCACCCTGCTGTCCCAAAGACGCACCACGCCCAGCAATGGGAAGCCCAGATAAAAGTGTGCTTGGTACCATGTTGCAGTATTCAAATTCCCCACTGATTAACCGCTGCTATTAACGAAGTTACGGTCAGTGAGAAAATGGAGCTACCCTACTAGCTAGGTCATACCAGGTACTGAAAGCCATCAGGGGTAAATGGATACAACGTCGATTGTCTGGTGCGACCCTTATGACATTCTGAGTCATGAACTGTTTTATTTACTATTAAACATTATTACCCATGACGCACTTCATAATTTCGTTGATGCGTAAAATATGTATATTGCAACCCTACTTGTCTAGCAGACGAGAATGACATACTGTATATCCTACCTGTTGGAATTTATCTTTTCGAAGTTTTTCCTGTTTTTGATATTTTTCGGTTTTTTTGGTTGCTTTTATGTGTTCATTCACCTTAACCTGCACTTATCTAAAAATGTAATTATTTCTTTGGGTCGAATTTGACCTTAGGCAATCACTGCCAGCTCATACGCCATGCAGTGAAAATCGCTATCATTATGTCGAAGGCGATCGAGGGACAAAAAGCGGGGAATATACCGCAGTATAAACAATCAATATGTTAAAATCCATCATTTGTGATTCCGTTTAACGACAGAAAAGACATCTTTCTTCTTGACAGGTATACAGAATAACATAAATTGTGATTCCGTGTTGCAAGAAATATCGCCTAGTTTTATCGTTCATATCATTCTCTTCATTAATACTTTCATAAGTTTAATATTCCTCATTGTTTACCTAATCTTTTTGCAAATCTTCACTCAAAAATTTTTGGTCAATGATGACATTATCATTCATTATCATTTAGAGGGGCGAGGTTGGCGTCTGTAAGTGATGAGTCAAAAAATCTCGAAAAAATATTGACAGTATTTGAACGCCCTTTAAGACCATTCGACTAACCGAACATGGTAATTAGAAATACATGTAGTCAAAGCGATATTCTTACTCATAAGATGATGATAAATGACGCATTTACTGAGAAGACTATTCAAATTTCGATTTACGGGATTAGAAATGGTACAGAAATAATAAAATTGACTACAGTAAAGAGTTACATCTCCTGGTCTCCGAACCTTTACCGCAAATATGTTTTAATTAATTCTCCTGCTATAATTAGTAGCAATTAGTGCATGTACCTCGACATTTTTCGTGCGAACATGCATTTATTTTCTGAGCAAAAACAACGGTTCAAACATATCATAGACAGCACTCTTGTGATGCAATTAAATGACGATTAATTGCCAGGCAGGTGTAACGACCAGCAGCATTTTAACAACAGTTTCATTTCTTGAAGAACTCCTACATAATCCTTTAAGCGTATAAAAAGGGTGTGGTCTTGCCATTATTGCAATCGGTTTTCAATTCGGTCGTTAATTTTCATTTTCCTGTTTCCTCACCCTCATCCAGTCATGTTTTCTTCACAGTAGTTTTGCTCATAATCCTTCTCCAAATTCTCAACTGCTGCCTTGTACCTTGCGGCGCAAGACACCAGCTTGCCCGTGAGCTAACTAGCTGTGAAACCCACAATTAATACGAAATATTAACCTCACCCTTCAGTTTCCCTTTCAATTTGTTTCAAATTTTCCATGTACATGCACTGTACTAAAATATAGCTGCTGCCATCCATACACACAGTTGTAAAAACTTGTATAAATTTGGCAGTTGTTCACATTGAGCCATGACAAATGTGGCAAATATTAACTTGAAATTCTATTCTAAGGCCATCACTGTTACTACATGTAATTCAATTACAGTGTAACACTTTTTCATTCAACTTCAACAAAAAACTTCAAATGTGCAACAACTCATACGATTCACCAAAACTTCTGCAGATACAATATTATGCATTATACTCGAAAGCAAAGTTTATGTAGGAATTATTAAATTGTTATCTGTCAGCACAGACTTATTTTGTAATCTAATTTCATCAAAAACCTGCTCGAACAATGCACTACTTTTTATAAGGGTAGGAGGAAACGTCTTACTGAAACTAATTCATACAGCATGTGGATTTAAATTCATAATTTCAAATTATGACGTGGAAATCATGCAACAGTCGAGCACGAATAAGGTTAAAATGAGGTCGCACGTTACCACGGCGGTCTCAGCTCCCTAAACTACATGTAATTATTGTTAACACTATCACGGCATACTCGTTAATGCGAGATAATGCAACAATAGCATAACGTTTTTTTCGGAAACAACACCCCCTTTAATGAATTAAACAAAAGCTTTTTCAAGAGGATTTCGATTGTACGCTGCTTTTGGTAAGAAAGAAAGATGCTAACGTTGGGCTGAGGTAATGCATATCATATGCCACTATTTTACGAAATTTTATTTCCAGTTATTAAACTTTAGATTCAAACGTCTAGGGTCAACTATGTTCACGTATTAATTTATCTGAATCAAAAAGCTCGTAAGATATGAATCAAGGAACTAAATGTTCTCACTAACTGCAATCGACCTACATACATACACACAATTTTAAATTTTGAAATATCATCAGATTTGGAAGTTAGCACGGGGTTAGTTTGATTTAATGGCACAATTCCCAGTGTTGTGTCAAACACGATAAACACAAAAATGAAGTACACGTGAAGTTCATGCGATTTCATGATGCATTGTAATTGTAGAAAGTGACATTTTTCTGCAGTGAAGTGCAATGGTACTTTCTGCCATAAAAGGGAATTCCAGGATGGGTACGAGTGCTATTGACCAAAAAACAGCAGTATTTTTTATTCAAATGGTGGCAACATTTGAATGCAGGGTTCCCACAGCTTTGTTACAATATGTTACAATCCCCTTATTTTTCCAGGTTGACTTGGTTCTATACGTGGGAATCCTGTTTTTTTTTTCTAGAAATAGTGGAAATTTTACCATCGTTTCTGTTCTTTTTCATGCTGGTCTTGAATAAACGCCCAAATACGAATTCCAATAGCCCAGAACCGAGTGATTATGAGTTTTTTAAATAGCCAGTCATTCAATTTTGTCATTTTTCGTTAAATGGTGGAAATTTTACCACATTTTGGCATTTTTCTTCAAATTCCATTTCTGCATTTGTAACGTATTTGGTAACTGCATATGCCATGGTAAATGTTAATAAGTAAGGAAACGTCATAGGCACATTTTATAGAAACACAATTCGCCATCATGATAGTCACGCACTTTATCATGATGATGAATCTTTCAGTTTTTAGATTTTGCATGATGCACCAGCCTAACTGAACTTCTACTGACACCAATTCTATCAGACTTGTTGGCCCATAAATGGGGACTCTGGAATGACTGACCCTCCTCTCTCTGATCTGCACGTGTGATTTGCAGACAATAGGAATGAATCTATACCGCGATCAAAATTAAAAACAAAATGAAAATGCGGAAAACTGCACTACACTACTGATGAGAAGGTTATGACAATGCGTCTGCTAAAGATTAGCATTGAATGAGTCGACTGGAATTGGTAAGGATGGCATTCTATGCGATCAGGATTTTAATGCACAGGACGGCAATGATGAAGTTCTGCAATACTTACATGTACGTGTATTGATCCAAATTAAGGGCGATTGTCACACCTTTATACTGTAGTAAAGTAATTCGCCAAATGTAATGTTACCCTTATAACCACACTGATTAGTTACACTCACAATTACGACTCCAGATGATGTGGGAGTGGATTTATTGTGGTTTGGATTGGCTGGGGTCCTTTATAGAATTCTGAACCAGATCAATCAAAGCAGTAGAAAACGTCCAGCTTGATTAATCATTTTCTAAATGGTAAAGTCGTTTCAAATTGGCCAGTAGTGTCATACAGGCCTACACATTTTAGTTGTCATAAAATCATGAACGGAAAACGAAAGTTCACAAAGCACAACTAACTTTAAAATTTAGAAACTGCCGGCTACAAAGATTACTACTGGGTCCATAAATGGAAGGGAGTTCCCCTGCTGATACAAACCATGTATTATTACATGTTAAATGTAATTACATGAGAGAAATGAATATTTACACCCTAAAGATCAAGTTAATTAAGCAGAAAAAAATTTACTGGGCATAAACATTTCATGTACATTACAAGAAAATCTTGCGAAACACTGCAACTTGCCGTGAAATGGACGCAATCCATGCATGGGTCGTAAGCAACTGTGAGAAAATGACCAAATTCCATGGTAGTCTTCTACTGGACAACCAGCGATGACCTTCAAGGTGAAAGCTTAGTCGTGCGACACTGAAGCAACATATTAGTAAGGGGCAGTAGTCTTCCTCATGAACTACCTGAAACACTACAACTGGAAACCCTCATTCCAATGCTACCTACACCAGTCACATCTGTCCTTGAGTCCAAGAGGGTGTAGTCCAATGCTAGATGAAAAAAGAGGGTCACGATTAATTTAACTGGAGTTTCAATTTACCTACTTCAAGGTTACCTGACATTCTCTATATTTAAAAGTATCAAATACACCACACAAATACGCCAAGTGGCTCAAAAGTAATTTGCTTTCCAAAATTGGAATGAATGGGGCAAATGGGTTGTATGCAGCAGGATAGCGTCATATAAAACTTCCCTTGTATAGTTTTGTCACTTTACAAAGATTAAATAAATTCCATTATCTACCTATTCCCAACTTACAGGCTTCGATTCATTCGGCTGCTGCTGAAGACCAGCGTTAAAAAACGCGGGATTTACACCAATCGGTAACTGAGTCCCTGCATTTTCAGGAGGTCCTGTAGGAGGTCCGCCATTGCCTTTCGAGCCCTCCCTCCAAATATCTCTGGCACCTGCTTGCGTCTGGTACATCTGAGGCATCATAACGTGTGTTTGCAGACCATTCACAAAAGTGGGATAGCCAGATCCAGGTCTCGGATGGGGGCCTTGCATGAGGGAGTGCTGTTTTACAAATGACAAACGAGTGAGTTTTATCTTCAAATAAAGAACTTAGCCAATTTATATTTGATTGTTACCAATGCACTAACTGTAAAACTCGCTTCGAGAGGATGGTTGTTTTCCCTTACACCGCTAAGTCCTTCCACATAGTGTGGCATGTAGTTGTTGGGTAAAGGTGGCAGTCGTTCATTTGACATGGGATCTTGAAAATAACAGAAGAAAATTGATTCCGTGACAGTTTGAAATGGCAAGAAAACAGCAGGATTAAACCGAAATTTACCATTAGAAGGCCCAAAGGGACCTCTCCAGGTAGTTTCATTGCCGAATGATTGAGCCTTTTTATGAGGTCTGTCTGTACCTATTGGCCGTGGCAACTTACGATCATCTCCCATGGACCTCGATGGGTGATCATTCATACCAGAAAGCGTCATGGGTGATGAAGGGTTGCTAGGATGTGGGGAGGAGGCAGGGGAAATGTTGGATCCGTCATCTATAAGAAGCAACGATAGCATAATCAAGTAACTGCATAATGCTGTTATCTCAAAAATGTTTCAGCAAGTCTGATCAAGAGTTTCAGCTACATGTAATTTGAAAAAAAGGAAAACTGGGTGTTCAATAATTTGCACGTGTCTAACAGCACGAAGGCTGGATTATGCAGATGTATTGTACATTTACACAGGGGTAGTTGAAGTTGAGCAAATTAACACGAGTATCCAAAGTGAATTTCCACCCACACTATCAAACTACAACTGAAACCACAAGGTTGACGAATTTTCGATAGATTGTACGATTGGAAAATTTGCCCACCGCAGTGGGTTAAACATACCTTTCGAAGTAGCCGATGGAACAGAGTGCTGCATATTCCCAGCTCGCAGGCCCGCCATCATCTGACCGTACTGCGGCATCATTGACATGACTGGAGGTACGCCGCTTAAGCCCTGTAGCTGATTCAGGTTATTAAACAGGCCGAGATTGTCCAAGTTGGACACACCGGGTCGCACAGTCTGTTGATACTCTGATCCGAACGTGTTGTTGGGTTGCTGAAAGGCAAACTTGATGCCAGTTGGCTGCGGCGCAGCTACCGACGAATGGGGGGCTGAGTTAGGAGAAATGCCAGAGGACTGGGCGGATGACACGACGGGAGTCAGGTTGGCGGGTGAGAAATTGGGAATGGAGGTCTGCACTACGCCGTGATAGGTGCTATGGCCTTCTTGGAGACTGGCAAGACGCTGCATGTGAAGCTGGGCGAGCTGGGGATGAGATTGGCTCGGATGGTGAAAATTTCCTGGCGTGCTCAGACTGCGGCTGGCAAAATCTGGAGCATTGGGATTAAGATTGCTCTGAATCGAAGGAATAGGATTCGAACTGGTATTTCCAACCGAATTCGACGTGGTAGAATAAGACGTCACATTGGTGGCATAAGACCCCGAATGTCCTTGGGGAGGGGAAAGTTGGGATGGAGTAGGGTAGTTGGTGCTTAGCTCTAGGGGAGGTCGCACACCGGTAACCTGCTGAAGATTGTGAGGGACCATAGGCTGTACGTGCCCGGCAGATGCCAGAGGTTGACGGGAGCCGAGTTGGCTGCCAGTTAGTGACGCCAATGCAGCTGCATTTAACCCAGCCGGAGCACTGCTGGACAGCATAGCGTCGGCCGGAGATGACTTCCTCATGGCACTTCCCACAGGAGGTGCGATAGGTCCGATAGGTGGAGTGCTCGAAGCACTGTTGGGCAAACAAGACCTAGAGCCAGTGTTTGACGAGACAGCCTCACTCGAAGCCAAACCAGCGCTGCCGCCGGAGGACGAACCAGGTGAGACGTGGGCACTACCACGATAGCCGGGTGCCTTAGCCACATCCGCATGCAGCACCGTCGCTCCGTCATCGACTGGCGTTCCAATTACACCGGACGAGCACAGCTGGGAGGAGGACGTCTTCACGTTGCTTGCGGCCACGCTGGCAAAATTCATTCCCTTGTCTTTCCCCCACACGCTCTGATGGGCCACCTTGCTGAACATATTATTAAATGGAGAATAGTCCTGCGTCAAACTGGCAGACGGAGAAGTTGGACCTGGCGGAGAAGAGCCCCGCTGCTGCCTAGATTGCGAGGGGGCCATGTTTGTCATTGTAGGTGTTCCAGGTTGAGAGGCTGATGTCGAGAAGGCCAACGGCGGCCCAGACCCCAGAGCAGGGCCATTGGGTAAAGAGGAACTTCTTGGTGCCTGCTGACCCGCTGACTTATTGCATCCTGACTGGGAAGGTCGAATGCCGTTGCCATTGGCGGTCTTAGCAGGGTTTTTGGTCGCTTGGTTACACTGCTCGGCAGCGGTAGAGTCAGCAGAGGGTGTTGCGAGTCCACCTGCCCTGTTATCGGCAATTTTTGAAGCGAACGTGGTGCCAGCCTTCCCGCATCCGAGCACGGCAGTCGTGTACGAACTGTAGGTGGTCGTTTTCGTGTTGGCAATTGTGCTGCTCTGAGACGCGCCTCTCTCCAATGGAAAAAGCTGTCGGGCCGCACTGGATTTGGTGGCTCCGGTCGAAGGGCTAGAAGCTTCGAGTTGAGACGACCCAGAGGAAAAGAACAATGTGCTGCTCACGTTCTTTTTGCCATTTGCGGCCGAAACTGGAGCAGGGAAAGCCGGCCATGAATTTTGAGTAGAGAAAGCTGGCGTTAGTGACATGCCTGGTCGAACAGCGGCAGGCTGTCGCACCAGAGCACCAGAAAATGGTGGATGAGACGAAGGGAAAGCCAAATTGGAGATGACACCAGAAGGTGGGAGATTACCAGATTTTAAAAAGGAGGCCATCACAGTGGTGCGCGTTTGCGACCCCGACATTGAGGAAGCCGCAGATTGGTTTGCATTCCCTGCTTGGGTGGAACCGGTCTGCTTAGCAATCGAACTTTTCATAGCCGCATTTTTTGGTAGGAAGTCGCTGAGGTCCTTCTCAGGATCCTTGACCATCACACTGATTAGATGATGTGCCTGCCTGGTTGCTTCTGTGGAACCCCTAATTATGATGGTTCTATCCCCAGCCCCCTTCTGTTTCTCCACTTCAATAATTGCCCCAGAAACTTCACGGATGGTGTTTATGTTGCACCCTCCTCTTCCAATAACGCGACTAATTGCGCTGGATGGAACCAAAACCTTCTTTGATCGGGAATTGACATAGAGTCTAAAGAAGATAGAGCGAAAAAGATATTAGGGATCATGGCAGATTTTCAGACTGAGCAAAATATGCAAATAGTGCATACAGAATCTGCTTGGAAAGGAAAAATTCTTTAAATGATAACTTGTTAAGTCAAAGAATAACTCATTAACCTAAACATTTTGCTTTTGGGCGTTGGAATTTGAAGCAACAATTGCTCAACAGAATATTGTATTGTTTTCTCAATTAATCATCATGGTTTATTTTAAGACTATTTTGATAAAATTTTGATGGTAAACCAAAATGACCTTCACGTTAGCTTCCGCTGCACTACAAATAACAAACTTCAGATATTCTTACTTTCTAACAACTTCTTTCCATCCTTCTTCTCGTTTGCTTCCTCGTTTTGGACTCGACATAACCAAGGATGGTGTCTTAAGATTATTTTGCAATCCCGGTGGACTTCGGTGACTTCAATAAAAAAGAAATTATGTTAGTAAATGCCCAAATTAATTCCATTTATGTAACAAGTTTAGATAACTAAATTTATGGCAAATTGAAAAGAAACGAGAAAAAGTGAAGGTTGCTAACTGGCCTCATCAATGAAACAGCACATGACTGAATATTTCGAAAAGTGAGCAATAATTTTGAATGAAATAAGCATGAATGGTTGGCCAGAAGTAGCGTAAGTAAGGGAGGTCTGCTAAATCATACTTATTCCTTATTAGGTCTAAGATCACCTTGTGCTTCAAATAAATTGCCTTATCGTTATGTAAAAAGTGGCAAAAGCAAACCAAAATGCGTGTACATAGTAGCAAAGATTTCTGGGTTGTTTTGCAGATTTCAACTTCGAGCAATAAATACATAAACCAGGAATAAAAATTATCCCAAAGCTATTTCCAGAGTTAATCATTGTAATATCTAAGTAGTTAGTTATTTAACTTCATATAAAAACGGAAAAAGATTGTTTCAGTTTTCTCGATTTGTTTAGCTCCAAAACTAAAAATTTACGACAGTATACCTTTTATGGATACTGGCTTCCTCTATTAACATGGGTTCATTCCCAACCAGCATACTGTTTTGGACCTAATTTAGTACCAATTCCAATTCACCAATACAAAAAAATTGAAATTTTAAGACAATGATTGTTGTTTCCTGCATATTGTTCGTATGTTGAGAAATACTAAAGACCACATCCGACCATTGAGGTCGTTTTTAGGTCAGGGTGTGGGATAGGAGATGGTAAGTGCAAACAAGAGAAGGAAAGGAGCGAGCACAGTCGTGGTCAATTTTTAGAGGTATTATCCCGTTATTTGTCAGGCAGCATTTGTCTAACAACGAAAACTAAAGTCAAGAGAGCTGACCTGGGTTTCAAACTTCTCTCCCAAATGTAATGTACAAAGAGTTACCATTGAGCTAACACAGCTCAGTTTTCACAAACATTGCACGAGCATTTAGTCACAAACGACGGATTTTTTGGCAGGACAAGAGATCAAGTCGGAAGTTAAATGAAGCTCAAAAGCAAGCATAACTTCCAAGTTTATCAAAGCATTCCCAAACCAAATTCATGGTCATTTTTCATTTCATAAAGTTTATATGCTAATATTTTGTTGTACTTCTGAAAGTTCACATGCCAGACTATGAAAAAATCCGCCTGTGTGTAGTCACACACTTAATAATGAATTGGATCCAGTTATTATTAGATGAGATTGGCTACATGTGGATAATTCTTTTACAATGTGTTCTTCCCAGATACAGCCAACATATACATCAACTTTTGTATGGTGTTAAGTTGGTGCATTGGCTAAATCAAGTACAAAAAATATTGTTTGTCACCTGAAGCTATGTTTAATGTGCAAAAGCATATAATGGATATAAAACAAATGCGTATTGTGCTAAAAATAATAAAAAAAATGAGAGCAAAGTGGGGATATCACCACCATATTAAGAAATTCAGATCAAAGAGAATAATGAACTACATGCAATTATATGCATATGTCATTGAATGCTACTATCCTGCAAGAGCAATTTCACGTACACGTTTCAGGTGTATTTTTATACTTTTGTTTCAGGTGCTTTTTGTAATGCAGCACTTCTGCGAGAAGTTTCCCATAAAAAAAAAATATTTTTTTCAAATAAGTAGGCCCTTATCCCTTGGCTGATAGAAATGGCACTAACTTCACCGCTTGAAACAACATTCAAACAAATTACCTGGAAGAATGCGGAGCTGAATTTGCCTCGCCTTTCTTGTTGCTTTTACTAGAGCGGCTGTTGGGGACACAGGTAAGGGTGGCACCGCAGTCATCCGGAGCATTAATACTGTTGCTGCTGCTACTGAACACGTGATGGTTGGGGTAGTGGTGATGAACTGGGTCTCGTTTCCTATCAGCTGGGTTAGACAGCTGAGCGACTGAAGACGAGGAGCTAGTGGACGACGAGGATGAGGACAGAGATGAGGAAATGACCGAATTGACAGTTGTTACTGTCGCGGCCCGATTATTAGAAGACGACACGGCAATAGTAGGGCTGGCTGTGGTCACGAGTGCTGTAACAGATACTGTAAAGACAGCCTTTTCCCGCGTTACTTTCCCGTTTTCGCCGGATCTCTCTTTACCACTCCCTGCTCTACTCGACCCCACTTTCGATTCCCCTCTCCGATCTTTTCGCCTTTCTTTATCGCTTCTCGGCTTCTCACTTTCAGAGATTTTTCCTGCCCCATGGTGATCCCACTCATATTCGTGCGTCAATTGCGACAAAAGGGTGCTGCAAGAGCTGGCACTTGGCTCCAATGCAGATTTCAGCTTCTCGTACTGTTCATTGGCAATCTTAGCTTTAGTACTATTCGGAAACGATACCGCCGTGCAATTTGCTGTTGTTACTAATGCTTCAGCAGAAATTCCCATGGGCGTTTTGCTCGATAAGGAGTTGTTTAATTTGGAATTTTTACTACCAACTGTAAAAACCGGACCTAATTAGAAATCATAGCAATATAAAGACTTTTATAGTTGCATTAATGTCAACCACATCAATGTATATTTACAGCAATAACTGATTGTTAACACTTACCAACAGTGGTTGTTAATGTTGTAACAGGTGGACCTACTGGGATGGATTTCTCGATGTCTAGCACTGTGTTCTTAGATTCGTTCTTCCTGTTTTCTTCCTCTAGTTGTTTTCGTTCCTGCTTCTCTTTTTTCTTCTTTCGCTTGCGTTCCCTTTTCCGAGCAGCAGCCGCCTTCTTGCTTTCTTCTCGGTTTTTTTCCATGTCTAGCTCTTCGAGAAGAATGGTAGCATTTTTGTTGGCTTCCACAGCTTGACGTTCCTTGGCAACATGAATGGTTTGCAAGCACTGCTCACATTTCTTCAACAAATCCTGAAAACAGCATTATGATAATATTGATAAATACCGAAAATAAGTTCACTCAAATTGCGTCTGACAAAAAAAGTTTTTACCTCGCCAGCCTGCACAGGCTTGTCCGCACTTTTGTCATCCTTCAGTTTCGGAACCTGTGCAATTATTTACAACGTTTCTCCTGATTCTTATAATTTTTTAACATTCCACTTACCTCAAATGGAATGGCCATGTCTGGGCTTACTATCTAACCCTGCATGTATTGTAATTTTTAAAGAGTACTCACCGGGTCAGAGAAAGTTGCTGTGTATCTATTCATCTCCTGATCAGATGGAAACTGCGTTACTATTCTCACCATCCATTTCACTACTTTAAGGTGTCCTTTCCTAAATGCTGCCATAAGGCAAGAAACTTTGCGGTTGTCTTGACTGTCAATGTCAGCCCCAGCTTCGAAGAGCAGTTGTATAACATCAAGGTGCCCACCTAGAAATATAAGAATCATTTTAGCTACTGAACAAAATTAAGCATGGGCAAGTAGAAACAGTATTTCGTACTCACCATTTGCTCCAAGCCAAAGAGGAGAATTGCCCTTTTTATTTTTAACATCCACTTGGGCGCCCCTGCACAAAACAACAACGACGTTTTAAGAAATGTCAAATCAAGCTGATTTCCACCAACAGTCACCCCAACGTGGTATACCCATAGTGAACTCACCTTTGTAAAAGCAACTCAACAAAGCGGAAATGTCCCTTATCTGCTGCGATGGTTAGGGCAGTGTCCCTTGAAGATGGTACAGGTGGTGCATTTACATCAGCCCCTTTGTCTAGCAGAACTTTTCCTACATCGACGTAACCACCAGATGCTGCTTCCATTAACGGAGTGAGGCCAGTCTGCAGGAAATCAGCCGAGCAATTTAATTTGAGATACATGTACATGCACAATGACGATAAAATCCCATCCAATGAAACGCCATCACTGACATAACATTAACACTGATTTCCAATAAACATCAGCATGGAGTTTCAGTCAGTGTTTCCCACTTGAACAGCATACAAGAACTACAGTACACACAAAAAGAAAAAACTGCTAACCTTGGCTCTATGCTCCACATTAGCTTTCCTGTCCACCAGCAAACTAACTACTTCATGTCGTCCTTGAAAACATGCCAGAGTGAGTGCCGTATTTCTGTTGGTTTCAATCTGAGCATTGATGTCGCTCCCCATGTCAAGCAGAAGTTTTACTGCTGCAGCATGTCCATTCATGGCGGCCAACATTAATGGGGAGATACCCAATTTACTTCCCGTTCTGAAATGTAGTAAGCACCATCATAAACAACGAAACAACGGACCAATTATTAGATTTGGGGAACTTCTACAAACAGAGGAAGCATCTAACCTGGAATTTATTTCTGCTCCAGAACTCAACAGCAGCTTAATGATGTTCACATATCCCCCAGAAGCAGCCAAACTTAATGGAGTGTAATCGGAAACATTCCGGTGTTCTTTGTTGGCACCACGAGCAAGAAGGATTTCAACTACTTCGTATCGTCCACCAGAGCAGGCCAAAGACAAAGGGGTGTCCTTCGTTCGTTCGGATTGTGCTTCTATGTCAGCACCATTGTTAAGAAGAATTTCAACTACCCCAGCATGGCCAGCGGTGGCTGCCAAAATCAGAGGAGTGAAGCCCTTTTTATCCCGATGCTCTGAAATTGATAGTTTGTTTGCATGTTAATTTATTGACAAATTACGAAAATCTGTTGCTGTTAAAACACCTCACTGCACGATAATGCAACTCACCAAATTCCATTCCAATGTCGGCACCACGAGCAAGCAGCAGTTGAACAAGCTCCTCATGGCCACCAGCACAAGCAAGAGTTAGGGCAGTGTCGTGGTTGCTGTCAGTCTGAGAGTTGACATCAATGAGCGGAAAATTCTGAAGGGGGACTTGAAGGGTGCCTGCGGAAGCTGCAGATGGTGCAGGAAGGGGTACAGTCAACGAAGATGTAGGCAGGCTAGGGTCTATGTATTGAGTAGCTACAGTGCTCGTGGGGACAAAATGAGGCTGGGGAGTAGTAGCCGGAAGCTGAGGAATTGACCCTGAGAAGGAAAACAAGACAAATTCAAGGAATAAGTAACAGAAACAGTGGGAAAAAAAAGTCTGTTGGACCGCAAACTAGCAAACTTTGAATTATTTTTCCCATCTAACAAAAAGCTCCTTTAGTTCTTAATATCTTACCATTTCTAATAAAATCTTAATATTTGCTGAACTCAGTCGAGAATTAAAGCGAAAACAAGCAAGTAAAATTTTTGTTTAAACTGAATTATGAATACTTGGTAACACAAATGAAATGCTAAGATATTAGTTTGAAAACATAATTTTTTCCATAACAAAACACCGATAAGCAGAGGCGAAAGACTTACCATCTGCAGCGAGGGGAATGTTACCCAGCATGGAGTACGCTTTGGCCACCCCATGATTGAAATAGTTTTTTATTTGAGTGATGGACTTGAGGTTAGTGCTTTTCAAGGCATTCTCGTCTTGCGGAGGAATGACAGAGGCTGCAGCAGGTAATTCAGTAGGATGTTGCGGAGATAATCCCACGCCAACAGAAACGACAGCACTATCCAAGGACTGCACTTGCGACGCCGAAACAGCTGCGTCCAAAAACGACTCATTGCAGCTGGCTTGAAGACGTTCAAGCAACGCTTGCTCCTGGATGGGATCGCCCATAAAGGAGTCAGATGAGAGAGAGAGGTCCTTTATACTAATCTTATCTATTTCGTCGATTAGCTGAAGTTGCTGCTGATGCTCCTGCTGCGCTGGTAAGTGAAACTTGGCATCCTTTTGTTTGGCCATCTTAGCAGCAGATTTCATCTTGATTTTTTCCGTTACCACTGATGCAGAAGAGGCTGATGTGGTTGGGGAGGTGGCCATGGCCGAGGGGTCATCGAGACACGGTGAGATGGACTCAGAGGGCGGCAAAACCAAAGAACTACTGAATTCAAGGGCAAGGTCTCCTGCCGCAGCAATCTCTCGGCCCAGATCCAAAAGGGATCCAAACGCCGGCCCTGACGTGCAGGTGCCGCCATGGTGAGAACAAGGTTGGTGGGCTAGACTCTGTCCCGAATGATGCTGCTCTATGCGTAACTGGGCTTGAGAGCTGAGCAAGATCTGCGCTTGTGCCTTTTCCTGCAACTCTCGTTCAACCCTCTGTAATTCTTCTAGGATTTGTTGTTTCTGCAAGATCTGCTCTTCCCTATTATGATGTAACTGCTCGGCTTTCTTCATCATGTTGGTGATGCAGGCTTCCAACCTTTCACAAGGCTTGACATCTTTCTCCAACTCAAGGGCCTCGGATCCTCCAACATCTCCAACTAAAGTGCCGTCGAAATCATAATTGAAGTCAGGCTGGAAGCTGGGTGTGAGGTGGGGCGAATTCTTCACTTGCTGCAGCTCTGCTGTTGTTAATGTTTCCACAGGGCGAACGATCGAATTGATTGTGCGAAGAGCATGCTGCTTCTGATCTTGCTTTCCCAATGCTACAGTCTGAACTCCCGGTTGCAAGCTATGGTAGTACGTATGTGTCACACCAGGATTCTGATCAGAGTCTGAGGGTGCTGGATGAGGCATTCCATGAGGAGGGACACGGTGTGCCTAAAGAAAACGAGTAGTACATAAAATGAAGGCTTTAGGTTGCTATTTCGTCTAGTTTCATAACTTTCTTGCATGCAATTCAATTTCAACAGCAGCTTCTGCTTGTTTAATGACAATTATAAACTCAGTAACAAGAAAGGATTCTTTGTCATACATTTATAGAAAGCATAAATATATAACATCGTTGTTCGTTCCATGTTGTTGGTCACAATGATTAACATTAGCAACCTTTGTTCTTTGATTCATATTTCAAATGGTGCCATAGCTATGGCGATTAGAATTAAAAATGGGTTTCCATACACACATAGAAATCAAATATCAATGAAATGACAAACTTTGTCAACCCTAGTGATTTTAAAGTACTTACCTCAGTTACAGCTTCAAAAGTAGGAGTCGACAATTGGGACAATTCAGGTGGCGTGGAAGTCGATATCAAATTATGTGGATAATCCAGAAGCAGCTGAACAACAGTAGTATGCCCTCCTTTAGACGCCTCAATCAACATGGTGGAATTATCCTACAAATAAAATGCATATACATGTAATATGCACTGGTAAGCAATGATATCCAATTTAGCCATAAAAGAAAGCTACCTTTAATCGATGGGTGGGATCAGCAGAATTTGACAAGAGCAACTCCACTACAACCAAGTGGCCACCAGCACAGGCAAGAGATAATGGAGTATGATCATTGTTGGTAGTTTGTCGATTAACGTCAGCACCACGATTAATCAAAAACTGCACTGTGCAAACATGGCCTGCTCGAGCTGCTTTCATTAATGGGGTCCGTCCACCTTCAGATTCATGCTCCTGCAGAACAAGGGGGGGTGAGTTCTAAATGTAAGTTACAAGTTAACGATGAAAGTATGGATTTCTAGTTCAAAGATTCCAGTTCAATGCAGGAAATTATTGACTATTACATGAAGTATTTTTTAACGTCAAATGTTGCGCTAAAAATAATGTTCTCTAACGTTCATTTTAAAAGAACTTGGCATACTAACCAGATCAGCGCCTGCTTGCAATAATAAATCTGCCACATCTGTATGTCCATTTTCACAAGCATACGTTAGAGCAGTATCTCCAGTTTGCGTACAGGCACGAACATTTGCATCTAACAATGATATGAATTAGTGCAAGGTAGAAAAAATTTATCGGGGCATAATTCTACTTCAGAAAATTAGCAAAACTCACTTGCACTCAACAGATATTTCACCAATTCCAATCTCCCTTCCTGAGCCGCTTCCATTAAAGGAGTACTTGCCCCCAGTTCAATCTCAGCCCCAGCCTTCAGCAGGAAGTCTGCAACTTCGAGAAAGCCACCACAACAAGCCAAAGTGAGAGCAGTTTCTTGTGTTTCATCAGTTTGGGCATTGATTTCAGCGCCTTGGCTCAATAGGAGAGCCACCATTTCTTCATGGCCTTCCCTAGCAGCCTCCATGAGTGGGGTATAGCCTTCATCGTTGACTTCTTCGATGTTGGCGCCCCTTTCCAACAATAGCATGGCCAGTTCAACGTGGCCACCACAAGCTGCTAAAGTCAATGGCGATTCAAAACTGTCTGCTGGCATATTAACCTAGATAATAGAAGAAAGAAATGACAACATAACCACATTAAAAAATCTGACACAGATTATATATACAGGTAAATAATTGCAATAAAATAACATGCCTGTGCCCCAGAATCCAACAGTAACTTAGCAACTTCAACATGCCCATCCATTGAGGCTTCCATCAATGCTGTATGCATTTCATCAGTTTTGTGCTCCTGATCAGCTCCTGCCCCGAGAAGAAATCTAACCATCTCCAAGTGTCCTACAAAATGTTTTGCAAAATATAAGTGCTAAACTTACAGACGTTTTATCAACTGTATAACGTCAATAAAAAAAATGTGCAAAAAATACAACAAATATATAATTACATTCAAGTTAGACTAATTGAAACCACAACACAGGTATAAAAACACAAATTCGCCACACATTTTGGCAAGATTGCCCAAACCGACAACATATATTTATTGGCCATGAAAAATCATGATAATTTTCTTTGAATAAAAGAAATTCAAAATTGTAAAATGAGTGCCTAAACAATGGCCACAAGTCTTAGTAAACTTGGTGCGAGATAAATGGACTCGACCAATAAATAAAATTGTACTGTTCTCTTGAAAGTGGCATCTTTAATCAGTACTTTTAAACATTTCTCACTGCCGTTGCGTTGATGCACCACATAGCAACACATCGAGCCATTGTGAATGATATAGATAAGTTGCATTAATTTTTAATTTACCAAGATTGTAGACCATGCAAGATGGTCAAATTAGATAAGATGTCAAAACCCACAAGTACCTTTATAGCAAGCGAGGGTTAGGGCACTTTCTTTGAATTCGTTTGAATGGGTATTGACGCCAGCACCATGGGACAGTAAGATCTTAGCCACAGAGACGTGGCCAGCACTAGCAGATTCCATAAGAGGTGTATGACCATTTTCATTGTGATCTTCAACGTTAGCTCCCACATCCAGAAGAAAGTTGACTACGGCAGAATGACCGCCAGCACAGGCATACATCAGAGGGGTGTTACCTATGATAAACGGGTGAAAGTTTGCATTATTTAGGAGAGTCTGATTTGAAACAAGAGAGCACTAATTAAATCCAGACAGACCTGAGGAGGACTGAGCATTGACATCAGCGCCATGGGTCATAAGTAATTTCGCTATATCAAGGTGGCCAGCACTTGCTGCTTCCATTAGCGGCGTGCAGTCGCCCTTAATCCCTCGGTCTTCCACATTAGCTCGCATGGCTAAAAGCACTTGAGCCAACTCGTAATACCCAGCCTGACATGCCAGAGAGAGCAAACTGTCTCCTTCTTCCGTTGTTTCATTGACACTCCGACCTTCTTCCAGCATTTTCTTTACTGTGCCAGCATCACCGTCACTGCAAGCTTCTGCAAGGGATCTGTTGTAAATACATAACCGCACTGTTAGGAATTGTGGCTTGCACGGGAAATTCAACTTTTAGCAGGTTTTTTCTCAGTATTTCTTATGCACATGAAAAGTGCACTTATGACCATAGAAATTAGAAAATGATAGCATACGCTTCTCCCTGTCCCAGGTGGCCAGCACTTTCTGCCCTCATACGACTTAGTGCTGCAGCAGCTTCATCCAAGGCACAGCTAACTGATGAAGTTAACTTTTTAAGAACCTCAGGGTCAGCATAGTGCTTTCCTTCGGCAGTGGACAATTTCCCAATACCTGATAAAGATGTGAAACATGCCATTTTAAGTAACGTGATAAATAAATGAAAGCATGTGGAATCTGTGCTATCTAGATAACTAAATATTACCTGCGGCTTCTAAAAGTGCTTCAAGACGAGCTTGTGTTTCCGGGTCCACATTGTGCAAGTCCGGACTATCTGAACCTTCACCAGAAAGTAAATACTTAGGGTTTTCGAAATCGTCATCTAATTCACCCTGATCCAAATGGAAGGACTCCACCTACAATTTCACGAAAACGTGCATAAAATGAATCATCTTACAGAGCATATATTATAAAAAAGACCATTCCAACTGATTAAATAGCATATGGGACGAAAATATAATTATTTTTAGAGTTACAGCTTCTTGACGCTTGATGATCGTTCAATTTCAGCTATTTCATCAATTTTGTCCATGAAATCATTTAATATCAAC
Source organism: Cylindroiulus punctatus (assembly GCA_034695085.1). Lineage (NCBI taxonomy): Eukaryota > Metazoa > Arthropoda > Diplopoda > Julida > Julidae > Cylindroiulus > Cylindroiulus punctatus. The sequence continues at coordinate 27,943 of JAQFYZ010000036.1, forward strand.
TCTAGGGAAGAACATGCTGGTTCTTTTATATTTTACAGTAAAATACAGTAGAAATCGTTTATAACAACATCCAAGGGACCTAAAGATTTGTTGTTATAACCGATATTCACAACAACCGATACTCCCTTTTTCATGTAGCCTACAGTGTATGCATATATGCATATTATCCTGCTCCCTTTCCCCATACGATCAAATACCAACTACCAGCCTCCAAAACATTCACGGTACAATCGTTCACAGAAACCCCTAATAGCCACCTATTCAGTTGGTCTCTAAATCCAATAGCCAAACCAGAACATGTCCATTAAATCCATAGTAATACCAGTTCCGTCGCTATAATTGATTGTGACCACCATAATAATCATTTTTTTAACATGGGTTTGGATACAAAACCAAACTTTTGTTGAAACGTTTGGTCGCAATAGCCAGGTGCTACTGTAGGCGTAAAATTTGTAATTAGGCATCTCCCAGAGAAGGGGGAAGGTGTATGGTAGAGACCAAGATAGTGAATGGTCAAAGACAATTTTTACAAAGGCTGTTAAACCTTGTATTATCAATGATCAATGTGAGAATACAGACAGCCTGTGCCATGTCACTATATAAGCCTACTACATGTATAGGAAACCAATACATGTAGTTGCATAGCCTAGTTTTCAGTAAAGACATAAGCATAAGGTACAATAAAGATCAATGGGTTTGGGAAAAATTAAAATCATGATAATTATTCAGTTTAATGAATTTCTTTTCGAGCAGATTCAGGCATAAATAGATGACGCCTGTTGTTGAAATTTACGGCTGCCCATATGTTGAAAATCTATTATTCATCAAAGGCAATAAAATGACTTCTGGATGAAAAAGTAACTAAACTTGCACCTGAAATTATTACAGGAATCCGGAATGTCGAAATGAATTTTAATTATGCCCATCTTGAAACAGAAACACAAGTTCAGAATGCGCTTGAGGCAGAACAAAATTAGATTTGCTTCCTCATCTAGACGTTGTTAAATGGTAACCAATAATTGTGCCGATTTGTTTGTTTTAATATCTGACTAAAATGGGAGCATTTTTATTTTGTTTATCTGTGGTTAAAAATTGAGCATCTGTAGTTGCTATAATGATAGGATCAAGGTGAAGAATCGTCCACATGCAGCTAACTTATCCCTGCCATTTATACTCACCCCTTCAAAAATAAAAATGAAACAAAACAGCACATGTTCACACTGAATCCCAACATTTTTGTGCTTTACATGATCCCAAGAAATCATCCTAGGCTAATGACCTTTCTTTGCTTACATGTGGTGCACGCGACATTACTAAGTTTTGAAGAAATCTTTCACCAGCAATTTAGAAAAATTTCATGAATTATCATAAGATAATTCAGCTAATCTTTCTGTACAGGTGAAATTCTTAAACTTATTGTTTATCACGCTTTCACTGGATATTTGTATTTATTATGCACAATCATTGAAAATCAGCATTCGACATGTTTTTGTTGAAACATAACACTACAACAGTTCTAAGTATGTCAGGACTGAGGATGGAATAGATGGTAAGAATGATGATACAAAAAGGAGTAAAGCTGTGATGGCTTTTTAGTAGCACTGGCCTGCATCTGGGCAAACCAGACACTGCATGACATTAGAATGGTTCTTAGGTAGTTGGCCAACTGGAATAATGGTACAGCTTTGGATGTTTGATGATAATAAACTTATTTAATAACAAAATGTGGACTTGCATTTACCAAACTGATGACTTGTCCATAGCCTAAAGGTCAATGTGAGCATCCCAAATTGGGTGAATGGAGATTCTCAGCGATAAGAATAGCCATTCAATTAAACATTAGTGGTATAGGCCTAATCACTTTGTATACAGAGATGAAAGCCTGACAACTACGAAGTTAGAGCGAAGATCTAACATGCACATAAAAGTACTTTCTTATAATGAATTGGCATTAGGCTTAACAAGATCGACCACGACCTGCAGTCCTGCAGCCAAATAACATTGAATCAAATTATAATCCGGCGTTAAATAGAAAACTTCATTGAAGTAAAATAGTGGTTTTTAAATAGCAGCTAACGCCCCGTGCCAAACTGAATTTTTTGATTCGCCACTGCATCAAAGAAATTATGTTGGTAGCCATAACATCTCATAAATGCGCATTGACAACAGACTGAACATGGTTTTCATTGTTAGAAACCTCTTCCATAGAGGCATTTTCATTACAACCATCATTCGCTGTCCATCTAAATCATTTATTTGACGAAACATATGCTTTAAATCGGTCTTTATTCAATAAAAATGCGCCCAAATCGCGGATTTATCGATGCCTTTTTGTTTTAGGGTTATTATGAACGTGACGTCATAACCTCCCCCCTCCCTTCGATTTTTGGCGACGTAAAATCCCTTTCATAATTTCTTCGGAAATATTTTAGCGTTTATCTACCCCAAAATTTTCCCTCATTCCTAGTTACCTCGGAATCCTCTTCATCGTCGCTTTCCGTAACATCCGTGAGGAAATTCTGAGATACGACAGGACGACTTTGTCCCTTTTTCGGAGTAGAAATAACAGTGTTGGCTGTTGAAAGAGTAGAACCTTCACCCCAGTTACATTTTTGGACATCTTTTCCACTTTCAGGCGTTGCGTTATGCATATCGTATAAAATGGATTGCGTACAAATATGTCCGAATGACAACTGAGTAACTATGGTACAATAAAAGGTGGTGAATTACGGTCTAGAGCGTTCACACTTTACATTACTATTCAACCATTACTATAGTTGGCCGCCATTACTCGTGAGAGACTTGAAATGCCCGGATGCGGCTATCCCATAATACCTTGCGCAGTTCAATTAAATATTATTTTTGACAAAAATAAGGAAAATTTCATTTCTTAAATTGCACAATCGTTTGCTTCTTAATAACGGAGTATTGAGTGTTTAATTCCAAACAACATTTGTAGGCATGGTTAATAAAAGTTTGAACACAAATAAGTTTTTTACGTGTGAAAAATCCATCCATGTGCGTCCTTATTACAGGGTGCCACGTAAACAAACAGAAAATGAAGCGAGATCATGAGTCTTCTAAAAATGTGCATGTAAAAATGTATTGTACACTGTATATGCCAAAGTGAAAGCCTAAAAACGTACATGTAGTGATTTTATTTTAGTTGTAGTTGTTTTGAGTAATTTTAATAAGATATGTCATTTTATTTTTAATGTCATTATACAGTACATGTATTTAGAATAAATAATGGAGTATACACTGTACATGTAGATTACTGTACATGCATATTGATTTATTTATTTTTCGATCGAGGCTAATTCGATGCATGTACGTGTACATGTATAACTTTCAGTCCAATTATATACTTATTTCTGTTCCAAATATATCCTACAACTACTTAGAAAAGCACAAAAAACTGTTTGCTGCAAATGATTCAAATGATTGTAATGATGAAGTATCATGCAAATTTAATAGGATATTTGATTCATCGAAAATTCATTCCAGCTACACGTACATGTAGTACTAACACAGATCCCCAGCACTTGAAACAATTGACCGTTGTCTAAATAAAAATCGAAGAACTATACAAGAAAGCCCTTTTTCGAAGACAGTAAACAGCAATAAAGCCAATATTACAATACACTTTTTAATATTTCATTACTTATTACATGAAACTAGGTTGACTTTCCTAGCATTAGGTTCAAGACCTTTATTGGAAGAACATTCCAACATCAACATTGTGGCAGTGAGGTAGCAATACGCGAGTGTCAAAAACTCACACTAGCGAAATATTCCTGAATACATGAAATATTAGGTAGGAAAAACATTAAAATGGCAGCAACTTTTACCCGTATCACAAAAAAATTCATAAAAAATTGTTATTTGCATATTTTAGTATGGAATGTGGCAGACTCATGAGACTGTCCAACGAACTATGCTAACCCTGGCTTTTTATAACAGCCATAAAATCGAGCTTGTGTAAACATGATTTTAAAAATGATTACATTATGACGAATTACTAGTTTTATCTTAAATGCATGCAACACCAATTTACTCAACTACACTTGTTTATATGATTAATTACTAAACCAAAAATCACTCATTCAGGAGACCCAGTTTCGATTCCCAGGTCGGATAATATCCTGATGGTGGTTTTCGTGACTTCCCACAATCCCATTGCATAAGCAAATACTGGGATACTTCCTCTAAAATCGGCCACAACCGTCCTTATCCCTGTAATCCTTTGTACGAAATAATGGTATGCTCTCCCCTTCACCCAATCACATGGCATTCGCTGACTGCATGATACATTATAGAATAAAATAAAATGTAATAATCAAAGCTGATCACACAAAATTATCAAGATCTCGAAGAAAAATCTACTCTACTACATTTTCCCAAAATTCAACCAAACTTTGGACAGCACATTCCAAACAGTACACGTTGTATTCACAACGAATACAAAAATAATAAAAATTGTTTTTATAAATTGTGCGCAAGAAAATGTCATTGTGGTATTTGATAGCTATAGGAATTTTCAGACTATGATTAGCAGAGAATAAACCATCAGTAAAGATTGTCAGGTCACATGTCTAAAGCATGCAAATTTATATTTTAACCCTTAGAGACTATAAGAGCAAACCAGCTAGAAATTTGGTCGATTATATTCAGAAGAGCTGTCGAGATGCTTTGATGGCAGGTAAATTTTCGAATCTGGTTTGACATTACATCTAATGGACATAAGCAAGCATAAATTGAACTCCTGTTTTTATCCACATGAAGCTAAAAACATGTTCAATTACAACTGACATAGCTGCATAGCTGTGGAGAAGTATTTCTGTTGGTTTCAATGCGAGCATTGATTGCCCATCATATATCATATATTGCAAAGCACAGCTATGATATCAGCAATCGATGAAATCCCCAATATGCTGCATGCAGATTTTGAAATTAATTATATCAAGTTAGTGATGGCAAAGAAAGATTGTTTGCTATCGACCCCAAGTGCCACTGAGCACAGCATTACATGTCAAAATGGTCGAATGATTAAATCAGCTCATGATGCCCCTTTGCAATGTACCTAATTTTGAGTATCATCAATGTGTAGATAGGTACAAAAAGAAACATAGTAGTTATCAGGGACACATCTATGGAATTCTGGCACCACGATTGAGAAGGATTTCGACTACTTTATGATGTCCCTTTGTGCAGGCCAAAGTCAAGGGAGTATCCATCGTTGGTTTGTATACTTCTTCAATATCAGCGCCGAGGTTCAGCAAAATTTTGACTACTTTTGCAAGACCAGTGGTGGCTGCCAAAAGGAGAGGAGTGTAGCCATCTTTATTCCGATGATCTGAAATTGACAGAATTACATTTAACCAAATTCTATTGAAATTGAACAAATTACAGTGGTGAGTGGAATGCCACTCACCAAACTTAATTCCGACGTTGGCACCATGAGTAAGCAGCAGTTTAGCAAGCTCTTCATGACCGCCAGCACAAGCAAGAGTTAGGGCAGTGTCATGGTTGCTGTCAGTCTGAGCATTGACATCAATGAGTGGGTTGACACCATGCTCAGTCGGGTCTTGAGTGCCCGTCAATGAGTCCATTGGAAGGTTAGGATCTATGTATTGAGTGGCTACAGTGTTTGTAAGTAAAAAATGGGGCTGTCGTGCCATGTGTGAACTCAGCGTAGACATCAATTTACGTGGATAATCCAGAAGACATTTAGCAATAACGTCATGACCACCTCTGGACGCTTCTATCAACATTGTGGAGTTATCCTACAATTATACAACATGTATATTTATGTACATATTCTTAATTATCCATTAAGCAGTAAAACTAAAATGAAAGAAGCCTTGCCTTTAATCGGGGGGTAGGATCAGCATAATTTGACAAAAGCAACTCAACTATAGCCAAATTACCATTGGCACAGGCAAGGGACAAAGGAGTATGATCATTCTTTGCAGTTTGTTGATCGACGTTGGCACCATGTTTTATCAAAACCTGCACAATGGAAACATCACCTCCCTGGATAGCTTTCATTAGTGGAGTTATGCCACCTTCAGATTTATGTTCCTACAAAATAGACATGCATAAGCAGAAACACGCATCAGAGCAGGTGAAACTTATAGGCTAAATAATGGCATAAAATTTAGATGATTGTTTTACAATTAATTTGGTTTACTAACCACATCAGCACCAGCTTGCAATAATAAATCAGCAATTTCTGCACTGCCCATCCCACAAGCATATGTTAGAGCAGTATCTCTAGTTGCTGTGCAAGCATGGACATTCGCATCTAAGAAATATGGATTAGACTTGAGTATCATTTCACTAAAAGTATACTGTAACATTATAAATTAATAAGACTCACTTTGCCTCAAAAGATATTTTACAAGATCAAGTCTTCTGTTCAGCACCGCTTCCATCAAAGCAGTTTTCGCACCAAGTTCCATATCAGCCCCAGCCTTAACGAAAAAGTCCACAACATTGAAGTGACCACCACGACAAGCCAATGAGAGAGCAGTTTCCTTCGTTTTGTAAACTTGGGCGTTGAGCATAGCGCCTTGAGTTAATAAGAGGGCTGCCATATCTACTTGGCCTTTCGCTGCAGCAATCATGAGTGGAGTATAGCCCTTAGAATTGACTTGTTCAATATTGGCGCCCCTTTCTAACAATAGAAAAAGGAGTTCCATGTGGCCACCTGAAGTTGCTAATAGCAAAGGCGATTCATAACTTCCTGGGGTTACATTTACCTAGAAGATAGATAGAAAAATACCATAATAAAAAATCCACACGAAAGAGTTAAATAAATATGTAAAGAAATGTAATAAAACCTACATTTGCCCCAAAATCCAACAGTACCCTAGCAACCTCCAGCCTGCCATTAGCACAGGCTTCCATTAATAGTGCAAACAACTCTTTAGTTTTGGTTTTTTTATCAGCTCTTCGTTTAAGGAGTTCAGCCATTTTCACATGTCCTATAACATTTTTAAAATATTAGCAAGTGCATTTCAAGATGATGTAGTTATTCCTCAAATATACTGTCTACAAGATGTTTACAATACAAAAACAATTTAGGATAAAATATTCTCAGTCACAAACGAATCAATTTAAAACGAACAGATTTCTGACAACAATGTCTTCACTGTTTGTGAAAGACATATTGCGGACAACATAGCAATTGATAGGTTGTCCTATTTCTATTTCTATTCCAATTGCTATAGTTCTTAAGTGACAACGAAAGAGTTATAATCGAAAAAAGTGAGTTTTTTTTTAGTTTTTTTTGTGGGAGAGATCAACAACTATATATTATACAACTAAAACTCGTATGCATGCGCCATTCGGCAGGCAGGATTTAGAGCACTTTCAAGTTGGTTCGATCAGATACGGACGTGAGGATGGTTTAGTAACATCTTGGCAACACACACATGACCAGCACCAGCACATTCTATAAAAAGTGTATTGCCATCTTTATTGTGATCTTCAACGTTGGCTCCCACATTCAGGAGAAAGTTTACTAAGTCAGAATGATCGCCAGCGCAGGCATACATCAGAGGGGTCTTGCCTATAATAAACACAACAACGTTTCCATTATTAAGGAGAGTCTGATTTGAAATATGGGAGTAGGGGACACTGATTCAATCCAGACAGACCTGAGGAGGACTGAGCATTGACATCAGCGCCATTTTGTATAAGTAATTTCGCTATATCAAGGTCGCCAGCACGCGCTGCTTCCATTAGCGGTGTGCAGGCTCCATTACTCCCTCGGTCTTCCACGTTAGCTTGCCTTTCAAGAAGCCCTTTAACCAACTCATACTGCCCAGCTAGACATGCTAGGGAGAGCAATCCGACTCCATTATGTGTTGGGTCATTGACAATGCGTTTTTCCTCCAGCAGTTCCTTCACTTTGTCTGCAAAATCGTCATTGTCTACTTCCGCAGGCGACCTGTTGTAAACACAAGCTCTGGAATTAACACTGACTCTTGAATTGAACATGCTACGTTGGTAGAAGGCAATCTGGCAATTCGAGTTTACTAGAATTTTTACCAATTGTTAATCATTTATAATTACTAACTTTATTCACAAATTTTGTAACACATTATCCACTCAGGGCAGGATTAAGGTGGGTGCTATTGATGCTGCAGCATTAGGTCCAGATGAAACTGACAAAAATTTTCCGGAAGGCTTTTTTTATAGGGACTATTGCGCTGTAGCATCAGGCCCAGTTTGTTCTTAATTCGGCCCTGCCTTAATCCTCAGTATTCAACGACATTGTTGTGGTTAGCTTAGGTTTGGTTGGATTTAGGCTTAGGATCGAATGTCATACAGTACAGTATGTATTCCCCAAATATATTCAATTGTATTATCCCTTGTATGGATGGATTGTGCTAAGCTGAAATAAATTTTAACTTGCTAAACAATATACGCCTGAAGTTCTCAGAATTGAAATGCAATTCAATACTATACTATCATACTAAATAATCGAGCGTTTGTCGCCTCAGCTAATTACTTTCAACATTTGCCCGCCAGGTGGCGCCACAGTGCGAAGAAGAAAAAATTCGCAATTTTTCTTTGCCGAGATTCGAACTCGGAATCTCCCGCTTGCTAGGCAGGCACATTAGCAAACCAAGCCACAGCGCCAAACAGATCATCATCATCATACTAAATAATCGAGCGTTTGTCGCTTCAGCTAATTACTTTCAACATTTGCCCGCCAGGTGGCGCCACAGTGCGAAGAAGAAAAAATTCGCAATTGTTCTTTGCCGAGATTCGAACTCGGAATCCCCCATCGGTGTTTGACAGCGCCGATCTCGGACACAGATTTTTCGAGGCGGCTGTCGAGCACTGACGCGCGCGCGCTGGTCAATAAATAAATATGAAGGGGCTGAGTTTCTAATTTTAAGTAAAGAAACTAAAAGTAATTAACAACATAGGCGTACGCTTTCTTGTCTTTCCCGAGGTGTCCATCGGTTTCTATTCGTAACTGCACAAGATCTGACAAAGAGAGATGAAATATGTCAATGTTATTGATCTGAACAAAGTAATGCTACAGTATTCGACACAGTAGTGTTTAGGTAACTGTTAACTACCTGCTGTTTTCGAAATCGCTTTAAGATCAACTTGGGTGTTAGGGCTCACATTGTGTAAATCCCTAATGTCATCATCTAATTTATCCGCATCCAATGTGCAGGATACAATCTTTAAGTAAAAAATATGAAAATTCAGCACTACTATTTCAAGTACCGCATTAGAGGTCTTTAATTGTAGGATTACTAGTTTACTACCCAGTAATCTCCTAAACACAATATCTAGCAAAAATCTGGCAAAATAATAGTCCTAAATTTTATCATAACAAACCATGCCAATTGCCAATACATACACTACAGTACAAAAAACTTGTTCACGGAATTGCCTAGTCCCAAATGCTCCTACTGAATGTCTAAATGGAGCAAACCCTTCCTTATTTATTTTGATCTTTCAACGGAAAATATAACAAAAAATTGCATGAGTGCCAGTATAGCACGCATCAGTTTCGTTTGTCCGAATTCAGTAGGTAGGCTGTAGAATATCGATCTGACGCTGTGTTTTTGAATTTTTAAAATCTATGTACACGAAAACTATGTACATTTATAGGCAGAAAACGACTGCAGATAATTTCCATACTGATATTTCAAAACAAATCGCATTTTCCAATTTTGTGAATTGATGAAATTTCCGTATTGTCCATCATGGTATAAATAATATATGAGACGTTCGACTAAGTATTCTGTTGGTTTAATTTATTATGTAAAAGTTTCCATATTTTGCAATTGATGCTGTAGTTGTGCAAGTATGTATTTCTGGGAACGGGTGGCCAGGAAAAAGCTTTCATTTCCATTTCCATCTTCCATTTTCCAACAAAAAATCCATGCAAGAAGAGAGGGGCAATGTGAAAATTTATACAGTAAAACGTTTCTTCAAATCTTATCCAAATTTATCACCTACAATGTACATACACGACAACAGCAGAAAAGGACGATTTGTCCAATAAATACTGGTTTTGATTTTTGTCAATTGTAGGCCTATCATTTTCACATTGGCTAAATTTGTCTCCATCAATATTTTGTTATGAAATGATGGTTCTCATTTGTTTTCTGCAATCAGTTCTCCATCATTATGCAGCATCCGAATTGAATTTCCTCCCACGCATTACATTTAGTTGTGGGAGACCCATTTTCACGTCTAGCCACTGTACATGTCATTGTTGCAGTTTGGGAACAATGGATCAACCTCCCCCTCCTCCCAACAGGGCAAAATAAAAATTAAGTAGGGATGCAAATGATGAATGCTATGTTTAAAAATGCAATTATCACATCTTAGGAATTACTGACGTGCCTTCCTACACTTAAATTTCCCCTCATTCCTACCTACCACAAAATCCTCTTCTTCATCCGTTAGATCTGTTAGATCCGCCATGGAATATTGTGCAGCTGCAGGACGACTTTGTTCCTGCTTGAAATCCTTCGGGGTGGAAATAGCTGCACGAGCCGTTGATCGAGTCGAACTCTCACCTGAGTTGGATTTTTGGACATCTTCCCCGCTTGCACGACTCACGTTCTGCATAATCGCTTGCTTTAAACTTGAACGATGCAAATGTCAACAATCAACACAGTCGATCGACCTATTTATCTCAACCGCACGTGAACTTCGTGAAGATCAGCATCTGTTGTGAAGTACCCGGATGCAACGCTTGCATCGCCTGTTTGCGATTGATCATGCCAGCCATACTGAGCCATTTTCATTTCACCAACTACAATATGTACTAAAAAGCCTGGAAGAACTAATCTACAAGCTGAAACTCTCGGATTGGCTGTCACCCCAGTCCCAACTTAAATGAGACGGACTGAGTGAGTACCAGTCTCAAAGGGGAATGATACACCTCAATAGTCGCAGTGTATTTTTTCGAATCAATCAGAAGGAGCAATTGAACCAATCACAAGCCTGCGATTTGGGCGGCAAATTTAAACTCCTAAGGTGAAGCCTGGTTTCTTGCTTTTGATGTACTGTACACATACTGTATGGAGAAATAGGATTAAAGCACAACAATAACAAACCCAGCCAATATGGCACTTCAAATTTTATTTTTCATTTGTTATTGACATGGAATTGGGCTGACTTTCCTGACATTCGGCACCAGGCTTTTACATTGGAAAAACATTCCAACATCAACATGTGGAGAAAACAAAGAAAACAACTGAGGAAGAGTGTGATAGCGATCAGTACTGGATGTAGCGAGTGTCAAAAATGCACTCAAAGCGACCATTTCAATCGACATTGTCGAAATGTTTGAGAATACATAATAAAACAACCGGGAAGGAAAACAGAAACTATTCAAAACAGGTAGCAACTTGCGTATAACAAAATAAAGGATCATGCCTGCAGCAACAATGTCTCAAAAGTTATAACTTGCATAAGTTCAGATACAATGTGACAAACCCCATGAGTTTGTGCAGCTACATGTATAACTTTTTAGAAAAGCCATACAATTTACAGCATGAAACCACACAATTACTGGACCAATTGGCGTGATTAAAACCGTAAAATGTGGCATTTTATACCAGTTTAGTTGTAAAAGGCCTTCAACTAAAAACTCAAATGGCAATCAACATCCATCTTTGAGCCAATTACGATGGAAGCAAGCAAAAGCCCACACAGTTATATCATATGCTTGCAAAGCCAATTAACCGGATGACATATTCCGTTATCCATAAAATGGTTTCTACAATTACTCAATCAAAAACATTTCTTGCATGTAATCTCAAAGGATGAACAGATTTCTATTACACACAAATGTGCAAGATCATCAAAGGTGATAAAAATCACCACTAACGGGATAGTCCCGGATAGACTCCATAGACTTCATCAAAAAGAATAAAATGGGAGAATAAAAACCAATCGATTTCATCTGATCCCAACAAAACTTTGCACAGCAAGAGCAAGGTGATGATTTGAGTATGCAAACAATGGAATTAAAAAAAAACTAATTCACATTAAATACAAAAATGAAATTTTGCACGTAATGACTGTGAACCAGAACATGTAAATTCATTAATTGGCAGTATCAATACCGAATGACTGAATCCTTGAAAATATTGGTTAGACACAATTTGGAGGCAGTTTTAAAGCGTCATGCAAAGACTTCTTGCAAATGGAAACAAGCCCTTATTATGCTATTTCTGTCTTCAGCACAGGTGCATTTACTCAATACGAGCAGTCTGAATCGTAGTCCTTATCAGACAAATAACCATTAAAAGTAAAAATAGTTGTACAAGGTAATGTTTTAGAGACTAACAGTCACTAGATTAAATTTTGGAAATTTAGCCAAGCTAATGATCAAATCAGAATATAGAGATTTAGCTGCTTTATGCCTGCATGGGAGTATGATAAAAAAAAATAGTCAATGGCAATAGAGACTATGATGAGCAGAGCACAAAACACTGATACATTTCCTTGCATTTGTCCAAAAGCTCATGCAATTCTGGTTAAGATTTTTGTAACCTGTACTGTTTCTACACTGCACTGTACCGTAATGAAATTGGTAACATTGTAGTCTTAAATTCTAATCAATTAAAAAAACACCACTTCTCTTATCATACATGATGAGGGAATTTTGCTTGAGAATAAAAAGCATCGATTTCATCTGATCTCAACAAAACTACTAGACATTCTGGTCAAGGTGAACAGAAGGTGACATTTTTTCAATTGGCTAGTAATTGGAACAATTTAAGATCTGCAAAACAAAAGTATGCCTACAATAAATTGCTAAGCACATATCTGGGTTTGGTTTTGATGCACATAATTGACAGATCTGCAAGCATACTTAGAATTCTAGTTCTTATAGTCTCTATTGCCATTTATGGTGTGTACATGAAATGCCAACAAGAGGCTGCACCATTTTTCTTTTTTGGTCAGGATCCTGATGGGGGAAAATAAAATAACATAAAATCTTTTTGCTTACAAGATTAAAAGTCAGTGTAAATGTTTTTTCCACAATTATAACAATTCAAAAAAACGTTCAACAACTGACTTAAAAATTTTAAATTTAGTAAACTGCAAATAGGAAAACGATTAAATCAGTAGCATGACCATCTTGTCCTCAAAGCTGTGCCATGTCACTTGTCAGCCAACAGTCTAAATATCCATTTCAAACTGGGGCTCATCACCAGAATCTGAAAAGTGAATAACAGAAGTTAAATCACGTACTGAAAAAAGTCCAAGAACATTGTGTCCATACCATGCCTGCATCTAACACTGTACAGAGTTCAGCAGTCTTAAAAACTAATGGTAATTTGTACAGTAACTTACAGGTGAAAATGATAGAAAGGTAGAAGTACATGTCGTCTCCAAAACCTATTGTCAACTTTTCATAAAGGCATGAAGATTTTGGAATTTGACCCCAAGATCAACAACAACAATCACTTCAAAAATTAGAAAGCTATAGATACCATGCTCGAGAATGCTATGAAATTATTAGTATAAATAAATAATCTGTCAACTAGGAATTCCTTTCAAAACCATACCGATAGGAGCGATTTGTATTTCCTTCACGTAACTTAAGTGTTGAGACAAAAGGTTCTCAAATGTGTGACATGTTGGATAATGAGGTAATCTCACCTGGCTTTTCTGTAGTACTTTTTATTTCGTGAACAGCTCCATTTTCTTTGGGCTTCACAGATGCAGGACTTGTCACTCCGGGAATTTTGGGCAGATTTTTCGGCGGTGTCTTGGCAATAGGAGAATTGCGCATTTGCAGAAGAAATGCCCGGTCATATATTATTCTGGTTCCTATTAAATTAACATAGCAATGTTAGGATCTTTGAAAATTGGAATGAAATGATGTGAAACATAATGAGCAACAGCCAATACTAGTGAAATAAATCGTTACAACGAACATCAGCCTACATTATTTTTTAAAAAACTATCTTCAGATATATTTTTCCATTTCTTAAATGAAATTGTAATCTAATTATTTTTATTATCACCAGCCTAATACGACATTAATTCTGAAAAAATTTTTCTTCCTTTATTTCCTGTTTGGTTAACTACAATTAAATATCAAAATGCTATTCATTTTAATTTTACTTGGAAATTTACATATGAGAAGGCCAACTTTTCCCCAAAGTAGTTAAACTGAACAATAATCAAGCATGGACAATATTTCAAACCGTGCCAGGGTCGCAATACTTTCCAATAGTACCTGATTTAAAATGCAAAAATATTCTTCGAAAATGCTTTATTTTAAATATTTTTATTTTGGAAAAATTCTTGATAAACTGTCCTTAGCTATACAGCTGTCAAACAGCATAAAAATTTCTATTTCAGGAATCTGAAGGCCATCACAGCTCACAAATTGTAAATCAATTCTAGGATGTGGTCTGAATCACGGACAAAAGCAATAGGCGTGCAAAATCATGTGGTCAATATACACGTGACATGTTACATATCACTTGCCATGCCATACATACTTTTATGATCATTTGTGCGAATTTTTAACATTCCTCAATCAACTAAAGTATGTGCATCTATGTGCAAGGCATGTGATAAGGTTAAGACAAACTCTAAATCAACCATGACCAGTGGGCACAATTTACACTCCGCTGCAACCAAATGGCATTAGCTGAAACGGTATATTATATGGAATAGAATATGGTTGAATATGCGGCAGCAATATAGTGGTATAGCCAGTATAGTGCCGGGTAATGATTACACGGTAGAAAAATGCAGTGTAATGGGGTTAAGAGAGTTATGAAATGCTATGGTTGGCGTGTTGAATACACGATGAAGAAAAAATGCGGGGCAGTTTTATTTTTAGAAATAAACAAGACAAAATAGAAAGAAAGCAAAGTAACAGGGTGGTGGATGTTGGGGGCACTCCATCCAAGATGAAGACTCCATTCTTGTAGGCACATGATATTAGCTGCACCTCAATAACCAAATGGTATTAAGATGCCATCCCTCAATTACATGACAAAGAATGGTATTCTGCCATTAGTCAAGTTAAACTATTTCATACTACAATCCTACTACAAAATGTTTCCCTATATGAATTTTAACATCAGCTACATCCAGCTATAGCTGCTATACCAATAATGAGACTTTCACCTTCAGCATGATCTACTGACTTTCATGTTCATAATAATAGTCCATTTTCCTCCCAACAACTCAATATTATCTCATAAATGGCTCTGAATGTGTCAGACTGCCATAACACATTTCACACAGACCTTTCAAAGTCAACGAAAATCAATGCATAACCTTAACATACAGACTATTCCTGGCATAGATCATGCCCGGGATCATGGCACCCATTCATAGCCTATGCGTGTTTATTGCTAGTATTTTAAGGAGTGCTAACTTTCTTTGACAAACTCCTCAACTAAGTCGAAAACGTTATTTAATTGTTCAATGGATCCAGGATGTCTCAAGGCATTGCAGTAGACAAGGATTATAATGTACCTACTGCATATGGCTTACCTATAGGTTATTTATTAAATGACAATATATATCTTACAGGAAAACAATTGACCTTTTCGCTTAGACTTATTCTTCTGAGTTCTCAGATGAATTTAGTTAACAGAATTCAGAATAAATTCAGTCAGAGTTCATTAGCAACATCGCATATATACATATACGCATGTGCACAATGTCAAAATGGTTACTGTCGAGTTACACTTTTTGCACATTGTTGTAGACATACACATATAATACTGAGCTAGGCGCTAAATTTGACACAACACAGCATTGGGGCACCTGTAGTGCATGCTGAAGTGTCCAAATTATCAAGATGGCCGAGCTACAAAGTTCGCTATGTTTCTGTAAAATTTCAATAGCCCGACAAGATGCCACATGATTCAAACGGACGCTCCGTGCTGTACAGCATAATACAACAGTGCCTTTGGAGAGGACACCTACACGTTGACAAAAAAGCTGCATCATTGGACGATTTAGCTGCCATTTTCCAGCATCTGATCATGTCGCGTTTTCTACACAGAGGGCCAATTTCTACTAATGTGGAAATACCTGCACAAACTGTCTGACTAAAAAGGTTTTCCTCTTTGGTGGTGCATAAAACACTGCCCTACTTTCGAGTTACGAGATGTCCAACTCACTGCATGGGGTTGTCCCTATTAAGTGTGAATTCTGTGGCACAACTCCAGTGTAAGTGTGCAACAAAACTGCCCGACATCAGACATCATGGGGTAGCCAAACAGAAAGGTTTTACTGTCCATAGTCCCGTACCTGTTGATGCAGCACACATGGTGAATTGTGATGCTGGTATTTGCAGGCGGCAACAAAATTTGCTCAACCTAATAAAGACTTGTTTGGGTAATCAGCAGAAATGCAGCTTTTGATTTTTAATTGCTTTGTGTGCAATTTGGCTGTTCTGTTGCATCATATCCATCATCCAGTGTTCGTCTCAAGCCACAGCGCATCCCATGGCCGACATTGCAGCTGTGCCATAACCTGACCGAAAAATTGTGGCTCAGCAGCCATGCGACTATAACAGTTGGCGTGGACCATTGGTAAACAACCTTGCTGCATTACCCAGCCTACTTGTTCCATATGGGTCACATTTGCATGACATTACGAGTGTTACACTATCACAGCTGACTGTTTTTGATAGTTATCGAGAAAACTAATAAAAAACAGGTTGAATAAAATAAACATATATGCAGTATTGCTAGCTATAGCTGCATGTGCCTTGAAAAGGATAAAACCCCAAACTATATCAATGTATGCCATGGCAGCTGGTAAAGAAATTGCAGAATGAAAACAATGTCCATACCATTCGCGTTGCAAAAAAATAGCAAAAACACCTTATCTCGATGGAGCTTAAATTTCCGAAACGTTAAAGTTGCTCGAGGCTGAACTATCAAAACAAGATCACATGGTCGGGCGACGCCATGTTTCTCAAATTACATGGCGTATTCCTGCGCATTTGCAAAAACAACAGCACAGCCCATTGACATCCTTGACACTACACACCGTCCGTGCTGAAAACTACACTGAAGCATATGTTAATAAATTTATCTGAGTAGAATGCGTGTTATAGAGGCCACAGTGAGAAACAAACCTCCAGGAGTTGTGGAAAATATCGTTCCTCCAGGGGTCGTGCAATAATCTGATGGAAGCTGCGATGCGTCGTTGATTATGATTCTTCTCGCAGGAATATCCCTGTTTTCGCTAACTTTTCTTGACAGGGGACTAGCTGACATTGTAAACTATGTGTTGGGATATCTACAGGTGCCGAGCAGATCTTGAACACTCAAAATAAGTTCCTAAAAACAATAGAAATTTTGCAATCTGCTAGAATTCACTCACGCTGCCTTGCCCGAAACCATGACACCACGAGTGCGCAGGCGCGGCAGGCTCAAGGCCGAATAATGTCACGCGCCTTCATGCTCGCACCATCGACAAAGAAGAGACCTCATTGGTTAACATTACTTGGAAATCCAGAAATTACATTAATATAACTCCATCAACCGAATTATAGCAGCCCCTAATTTTGTTGACTTTTTTAACTAAAAGCTTGCTAAAGTCACAGTCAAACAGGGTCATAGTAGATACCTTGGCTTGTACCCAATTTGGAGGTAGAGGGATAACGGTTAGGACGAATTAGATTGTTCGGACGGTTGGGCTGGTTAGGATAGTTGCAGAGGCATATTTGAAAGGGTACATGTGTGACAGCTACCTCTGATCTAATCCTAGGTAAATAATAAGGACGATTATAATGTAGATACCTATACAGTTAACATTAGCATTTTATGTCCATGCTGGACACTGAACTACCATGCAAAGTGAGAAAGATGAAGGGAGCAATGGCCGAAAAGGCGATGAAGACGGTCTTGTCAAAGAAAAAACGATAGAGTACCATTTCAAAAGAGCTTATTCGTTGTACTGCGATGAAATACGAGGTATTTTAACGTTTTTCTACCCTTTATAAAGATGTAACGTGTTGATAGCTCAGAATTTTTCATATACAGGCCTAAAATTGCAAGTCAAAAGCCTGAAACGTAAACTGAAAGAAGCGATTACAAGGTATGAATAAAACTTGGGTCGGTTAGAATAAAGTACAGGCACTAACTAGTGTCTGTACTTTATTTTTAAGTCACCAGTTGTTTACTGCATGTCCGTAAAATATTTACTGATGTTTTAGTTACAAGCATTAAAACACTAAAAATATGTTATTCGACATACTGTATGAAATTTACAGAATCTGACAAGAATTTTGTCTTACAGGGAAATAAAGTGCACCCAATGTGAAAGCACCAAAACTTCGCTAGACAAGCAGACAGCCAACTTTGAAGAGAAACTTCATGAAAAAGATAAAATAATCTGCGAATTAAGTATGACATTTGGTCACAAATAATGTCGAAGTTGTGCTCAAGACTGTTAATTGTCAATCTGTTTTGCATTGCAGGACTCAAATTAGAACTTAACGAGCTTAAAACTTCCAATAGATCACCAGAACCAACAAGCCAGTGTGTTAAGAAAAGGCGGCTTATTAGCAGAAAAGAATACATCAAATCGGATGAAATCACGAAGTTAAATCCATCCTCTGATGACGATGTGAAGATTCTGGAAATAAAATCAGATTGCACTAAGACCGTTTTAAAGTCAGCAGAACTCCCGAAGTTTCAGCTAACAAAACGATGTTCTGGAAATCATGTGAAAGGTGTAAATTCTGTTTTAGTGCCAGATACGTTAGTCGAAGACATGGGAATAAAGCTATTAAGTGCTGGTTATCCTAAAGATACTCCTGTTGTAGTACCTGAAACATTACAAATGGAATTAGACTTCAGAGAGGCAGAATCACCCATTTTTAATAACCTCCCTTCGCATGCAATTAGAAATTGCACCCTAATAGATGTGAAAGGTGCTCCAAGATGTTCACCAAGTAAAGCAACAGAAAACCCAAAAAGTACGAGAACGATAGAGGAGAACCTTGATTTTTGCACCATTCATGATATCGACCAACATAGTGAAGCCAATGGAAAAAGGAAATCTGACAATAAGTTAATTGATGACTTGGATATGTCTATGGACGAATTTCAAATTGAACCTAGAAGAAAGGGGAAATTGTCAAAATCAGCACGCAGCTTTGACCCTACAAATGCGAACAATTGTTTGAACAAGACAACGGCGACCAGAAAAGTTAGGACGCCATCGCCACGCCATACGTACAAGCTACATTTCTCACCTGCACGACACGGTTACAAAAAGCAAAAATACAAGCAAACGACGTTGACTCAAACCACATCTAGGAACTGGCAGGATTCTGAAATCGATAAAGATAAATCAGATTACGATTTGAATAAAGCAATAGAAGAATCTCTCCGTGCACATAAGGCGTCTTCCCATGCATTGCGAAAATCACCAATGGAAACTAGGCAACAAAACGAAACTATTCCAGACCAAAGAAATGATGTCGATAAAAACAAGAATTGTTTGCTTTCTCTAAACAGTTCAAGTTTAGATGAAACGTTCGTTTCCTCACAGGTTTTACGTAATTCACATTTCCATATGCTTGGCACTGCCACTTCCATAGCCAGGGAGTCAAATGCAACTGTTGAAACAGAAGATGACATTTTTGGTAAGTCAGTAGTGAGTAGCAATACTTCTCTAAATTTCAATGCAGCTCTGGTGTGAATTTCAATTTCATGTTGTAGTTGATGACACACCTGACAGTGAAGATCTTATACAGCAGATGCTGGAGACACCATCACCTAAAAAGGAGAGAAATTCCAAAAATGCAACACCTAAAAAGGAGAAGAATCCAAAAAATGCAACACCTGAAAAGGAGAAGAATTCCAAAAATTTAGTACCTCAAATTGCTTCAATGGTTATTCCAATGCAAGAAAACGACGTTGGCATTGATGAATTTCACATGTAATCATCCTACTTTCACTAAATACAAAATTTTAACTCCAAATTACATTTTCCATACTAAATTGACTCATTGGAACTATGAGTTTTTACAAAACCATACAACTAAATAACTTTTGCATGTTGAAAATGAGCATGAAAATTATGGGTATGCTACTGTAAGTTGTGCAGATAATCCATATCAACATAAAATCTTTTGCCAATTGTAGAGCACCAAACAACAAAATTCCCAACCAAAACTATAAATATCAAGGACCTACAGTTAGAAAGCAAAGCCAAAGAAGGAAATTGGATGGCTTTGAATGCAGGGAATGCGCTGCAGTAAGCTTGTCTGAAATATATTTTAATATCACATGTAATTATATTTTGGTATTAATTGCAAGAAATTTATAATTTGGATTTGTTAGTATATAGCAGCTATGGGCCTCAGTGATGAAGAGAAAAAGAAACGTTTAAAGGAATGCTCTCGGCATAGAGGGAAATACGCCTTACCTGCTACACCTGAACACTTTTGGTCCATTGATATTCCTAGTACCCAAGAGTGCAAAGATAGGGGTAAGAACATAATTATACTTAAATCATTTTTTGCAGATTTAAAATTAATGTTGTCAATCTCATTTGCTTACAGGTATGTTGAATCCGACTCAATTCAAGCCTCTTCGACGACGGCGACACCCTCGTGAGTGAGCAGGGTATCGAACTTTGATATCCACATTTAACCTAATTGATGCACGACGAACTACTTTGGAGAGTACACTAAGTTTTGGAATTTCACTTTTTAATTTATCAACTAAAACACTAAAAAATTTAAAAATGAATTGAACTTGAAATTTATACAGATGTACACTTTGGACTTTTAAAATAAAATTTTAAAATTCCCAATATAATAATCAATGTGATAACCTTTTCTTCGTGCCTCGTCTCTTTTTCAATCAATAAAACATGATAACGATAAAGGAATTAAGTATAGTTGTCTTAGCTTAATTTGGCCTAGAAATTAAATTGTTCTCGCAGATACTAATTTCCCAGTTTGCATAAATGGACCCACTTAACTTCTACCGGTACTTCAATTTCATCAGTAGTGCCTGGGCAATGTTCAGTTTTATCGTTAGATTTTAAGCAATGCGTAACTTGAATCCATTATGCATCACCACTAACAACTTGGGGTACTATTCAGTTAGTGTAATGTTGGAAATGATATTTGCCCATCTTTAAAAAATCCTGTTTGCATTTTTAATTCATTTAATTAGGCTGGCTGAATAACTGCTCCACCAATATGATCTGCATTCAATGTACTGATAATGAGACTTATAAGGAGAGACGAATAACTTCCAAATTTTCTCAGATATTTTAGCCATAAACGAATGAAATGTCTTCTGTATCTGCCACGCCATGTAAACACGCATGTTTAGATGTCAATAAAAGTTGCAAATAAGTATAGATAGAAATTTAGTATGTTTTCAAAATGACATTATGTTACTTGGCAGAGGTAGCCATGATTTTAAGTTACATCACTCGAGCGATATTTTATTCTCAAAAGATCTGCTTTGGAAAAAGTGATATCAGTTTAATGTGATGAGAAGATGTTCACAGTGAAATCGTAGGCTATCTCTTTCCTTTATGCCCAGCCGTGCATATTGCACCATGGTAAAGTGCAAGGAGAATGCACGTGCTCTCTGCAACAGTTTGACATATTCTTCCCATACGATCTAGTATAGTTTGAGATTAAACGAAACAACAATCATTCTCCTAACGCTTCTGTTCATTTTCAGTTAAATTGGAGTCTTCAGGTGTTATGGAAACTCCTTCAATAAGCTTGAGCTCTGTTCATGAAATGTCATTTGATAGGAATGTACTAAATGGTAGGTAGGAAATAGTTGCGTCTTTGTGATTGGTATACAAAATAATTTCTAGCTTTCCGAGCTCCTCAACCTGCCTGTGGCATGCTTGAATTTAGCTCATCTTACCGTTCACGGCACACATCACTAATCGAGTTAGGTTCAGAAAAAAGCAGGGGTCATTTGCAATGTCGATAATGCAGCACCAAATCTCCTCCACTTTTCCAGATGAAATGTTTCACGGTTCTAAGGTCCATATTAGGGTCAAGAATCTTTAATGAAAAAATAGAATCATGCAGAAAGTTTTAAAGAAAATCAGAAATTGGTGACAAGAAATCATGCCTTAAGGGGTGAAAAGCAGTCGTGGCTCACCTGATCCTGGCAAAGTAATTCCACCTTTTCTTCGGCAACGGTAGACATTTCTTCTTCTCGGTCGCCATCCGTTTTCTCTTGGCCTGACGTGCTCGCTGTCTGAGAACCTGTTTCTGATCCTGCACCCATTACTTTCTCATAAACGTGCTCAATCACCTTCCTGACTTGTAGCATGTCACTCGCTGATAGTCTATCTCTAAATGAGCATTAACAGTAAGTCACAATCGATTCCACAAATATGGATGTTAACCTCATATTAAATGTAACCTACTTTTTAAGAGATTTTGCACTATAACTAGAATGTGGTAACAAGAAAAAAGGAATTTTGTTGTATTTTGGAAGTTTTTTCTGAAAAAAGAACAAGGGAATCCAATAAGACAATCGCATTAAAATTATTAGATCATTCGGAAAAGGGTCCAGCTCCAATTCTTCAAATTTAGAGGACATGTACGAATGTGAATCCACCAAAACGTCAATTTGCGATTTTAAAGTAAACTTAATGATGTTATTCTTACATCGACAACTATATCTACAACCCATGGAGGCACAGTTTCACTTAAAAGTATTGACTCAGTTTCTCCTCCAGCATCACGACAAAGCAGACGAAAAAGTGTTCGACCTCCAACTTCACTGTAATAATAAACAACAACAACAAGGCAGTTGCAGCATTAAATAAAGAGAATCACCTCAAAGAAATAAAAATTAAATCCAAATGACCTGAAAATTACAGGGGTATGCCCTGGCACATTGAAGTAAGAATTTTTAGGCCTTGTAGTGTCACCACTAGGCTCAGGAGAACAACTTGGTCCATCCTCATTTTCATCTTCATTGGCATAAGTCCTCGTCCAATGCTCCAATAATGCTTGTAACAGCAGATTACCATAATTAACTGAAACAAACAACTTGTTTTAACCAAAGAATAAGTTACCTTACTTAAATATAATTTTTTTAAATAAATTTGGAGTTACTTTTCGGATCAGAACCATCACTGGGCGCTAATCCACCTTCTTTAGCTGACAACCATGCTGCAAAGCAGTCTGATTCGTCGAGATGGATACTTAGCATCTTTTCAAAAAAAAATAAAAAATTATTAGAACATCTAAATTGTATTAGTTTTATATGAATTCGTTAAAAATGGTATTAAACAGAACACATGCCCCAGTTTTCAGGTCTACTGTAAACCAATTTGGCACATAAACTTGCTTAAACCTTTTCTTCACTTCATTGTCAAATTCCACTTGGCCCAAATCCTCAACTTTACTAGCCTACAATCAAAACAGCAGTGTTACTTCAAACCCTTGTTTCAGATGTTACAAAACGCATGTGAACATACCTTAAGCACATCCCAAAGTGCTACATTTTTATCTGTATCTTTTGTCAATATGTGCCTCTTATCATTTAGAACACTGTAATGCCTAATGCTCGCTCCCCCTAAATTCATAAAAGGGGGAAGTTCAGATTTGGTGACATAGAATCATGCCAACCCATTTAAGCAATCACATATAAAATGATCGTAATTTGAAGGCTCTCAGAAGTTATTTCTGCGTATTAAAGAATTGCATTTAAATTCAAGTAAGATACGAGTTAACTCCGGAACTAACCTTTAATAACAAAATCTGGATATTCGTTCATAGGCTTTGGATGATTGCTGTTGTAATCAGGCAACTGTATATTCCTGTTATTAATTGGCTGGTAATGACAAATCGAAATCAGTAAATTTGTGCACGAGTTTATCAAATGAACTTAATATGGGAAATTTACCCAATTCCTTATAGAAGAATCTGTTGTAGCCACCCAAGCGGATGAATAATCCGAATTTAGTACCATCTACAAAGAGTTCGCAACCATAATAAATGAAATGCAATATTTTCGATTATAATGAATGCATGATTAAAAATGCACCTTTAAAATAGGGGCTGTTTCTTCACATATGAGCACTCTGTTATCAGGATTTCGTAGATCGGTCATGTAGATCTTTTTATCCCTTCCTCCGGAATACATCGCAGTAAAGGATTCGTTGGCCTGTCGATACATGCAATCAGTACGAGCACACACGTTTTTTTGGAACTTTCAATGAAATACGAAATTATATTTAGCCTCACCTGTAAGGCCCAAACTCCTTCGTCGTGCACCCGTATAGTCGCAACACATCGTTGCTGTCCCAGGGACCAGAGTCGTATTGTTCCGTCAGAACTTCCTGATATACACTGAATAATTACAAAATCGTTATGAACTCATTAATGACAGCAGAAACACAAAAACTACTAAAAAGTGAACCAATTAGAAAGGATTTAATTAATCTAAAGGTCGTGCAAGCTATTTTTCATTAAATTATGAACTTTTATTTTTTTTTAAAAAATCATAATACCTGTGTGCCATCTCTGTTCAAGACTAGTGCTTTTACATTGTCTGCATGGCCTTTCAGTTTCATCAATTTAAGGCAGGTCCTTGGATCCCATACCCTTAACACTTTTTCTGTGGAACCAGATACAATCACAGTCCCAGGAGGATTCATTGCCAGACTGTAAATTGAATCTTTATTTCCATTTAGCGAGGAAGCTGAGATATGTAAAAATGAAATAAATTAGAAAAGTGTTTAAAAATGAGCACAGCATGATGCAATTGCAATCAACCTACTTGTGACTGTGTTATTCGAAGCTGTTAAAGCAGTAAGAGTGTTGACATCCCATAGAAAAATTTGTCGATCCAGGCCAGCAGATGCTACATGTTCTCTGTCTTTGGCATAAGCAAGGGCTTTGACATAGTCCTGAAACAAGTGCAGTCAAAAATATAGTTTAAAATACAATAAAAATATGTTGAGGTCATATGACCCACATTGTAATGTACATCGATTACCTTATGAGTCCGTAATGTAGACATACAAAACCCTTTGTAAGCATTCCATACTTTCACAGTAGTATCACTGGATGCAGATATTACTTTAAAAAATGAAAGTTAAGAAGTATTAATTAGCTCAACCCCTGCTAAGCCTTTGTAATAGTTTCCATAGTCATCCAAAAGTAGTAATGTTTTGTAATTTTTCCCAAATAATTATTTCATGAATTAGTGACCATTCCAGATTCAATATTTACTGTAATTGGGAGCTAAAACAGAATTATTTTGGCGAATGGTCATTATTGTTGAAAGTAAACGATTTTAGTAACAATGACTCACAATTCTTTCCACCACAACATAGAACAATGTCGTTCACCCAGTCGGTGTGATGTTCCATTGACTGTGCATATGGATCCTGAAAATAAGAAATTTGAAATCAGTGATTTGAGTTGAAACGTCATCAGACTCCACGTTCCTCACCTCCTTGTCCCAATTTAGAAATAAATATATGCATATGTGAAGTACCTTACTCCCAAATCACTGTTATCCCATTATCAAGGTTTGCAATGTTCGACAAGAAGGTCATACCATCTTTATTTAAGATCACGGATTTTCAACAGACAAGAAATCTGAGTGCACCAGCACTAACTATAGATGTTCATGCGCATTTTGATGCCTTGCCTTTATATTTTCCTTTAGATTTTTTGTATTCCATATCCGTATGATCGAATCCCGTCCAGCAGAATATAGACGATTAATGTAAGGATCGTACTGCAGTGAGTTAACCCCCGATCTATGACAACGTTCAACTTCGTCGCGAATAACAAAGGAGACCTGAAAAAGAAGAAAAATTTAAAACTGTTTGCCATCATCCAGATTACTCATTCGTACGTGGTACAAACTATTTGATGCAATGCAGTGCAGAAACATTTAACTGTATGCCATTATTTTCAATTAGGCTACTTCTGCATGGTCTCAAGATTTGATGAAAACTAGGTCTTGAAACCTGTCAATATCAAATCTGAATGCACTCACTGAAAAGATCGCGTATACCCATGTCACCTAAGCATTTCAACACCTGATTGATGAGGGAAACCACAAAAGAAAACATGTATAAAAGAATAGAACATTGCTGTACCACACACAAACAGCCCAAATGTCAAAAGCCCCAAATATAAGGGCTCAACAGATTTCTTGCATGGATATACTGCATGTAACGCACAATTACCTGAACTTTCTTTCTGTTATTATGCCCACTCGTCTGCCGGTGATGAACGGCCATCATTTATTAACACGACACATTAAGTTTTAAACAAATCATTTCAAAAATACACCGCAAAAAACCTTCCAAAATAAGACTTGTGAAAACAAAATAAGTGAACAATTTATCACAGATCCTCTTTTTAACTTCGATTAAGTTTACGCGAAACACCCCCAGGTGACACTCTCTGTACACTACGCCACAAACAGAAGTACGGAATCCTTGACAGGACAAAAGTGATCTTACGGAAACCTCGCATTTTTCTACCGTCAACCACAAACATGATTCAAATGAGAAAATACCATTTACATTACATTTCACATACAGCACCATACACAGTAATGCGGAGCTATACCTATGCAAATTAAATGCAAATCGCCACCTTAAGAAGAACATAAACAAAAACGCGAGTTTTATTGCGAGTTCAAATTTATGCTAGAGTTCGTAGTGATTTTACACTTTCCAAAAATTTGTTTTTCTCTAACAATTGAAGTTGTGGTTCTACATAAATTGAAAAGAAAACACAAAATCTCAAGATAATTTTTGATGATTTGTTTATATGTGACAAAATGGTGACTACGCATTTATTCCATGTTTCACGGATTATTTCATATACGTGTACATGTATTTCATATATCATATACAATGTATTTCGTATATTGGGGCTACAAAAATAATACTTTCTATAGTCGTTACGAATTACTTATTTCACATATAGTGTACATGTACATGTATATTTTACAGCATGGGATGGCTGCCATGCACAGATGCACGAGCCTCAAATACAGTGTATATGTAATGTGCTTTCATCAATGTGTGTTTTGTGGATCACAAATATATATGCACATTTTATGAATCTAAGCAAGAAACTGTTATTGAAATAATGACAAAAATACTTGCAAGTCATTAATTAAATGCCCTATTTCAACTGAATAAAAAAAAAAAAAAAAAGACATCCGATTCTTATTTGCATAGTTGCATATCATTGATTTCAGCAATAAAATAGACAAGAATTGTAGTAAGTAATGGAAACATTGATGGACTGGGCAATATTTACTAAGTGGATTGTTAAATTCGCACGAAAATGGATTAGAGGGGGCAAGGCGTCAAAAAGCCCACATTTTGATGGACGTCGATTATACACAGCCCCCAACTTAAATCAGCCCAGAATCAGTTATTTCAGGAAAGGTGCAAGCAGCAATTTTTCAGAAGAAGACTGCAGGTATGATATTAGCAACATCCTGTTAGAATTCCGGTACAATTTCGGAAGCAGGACAGCTAGACCATCTGGCATAGAAAATGCTCCACTGTTATATGGGGGCCAAAATGAAGAGCAAGTTTAAAAAAACAGTTGCTACAGGGACCCGGAAGACAAAAGAATCTCACCTAGCCCTACTTTCGACAAAATGACCTTCTTCAACAACATTGGAAAACGTGCGGAGAATGAGAATCATGGCCGCACTCAATACAAGTCCAGAATATAACCCAAATATAGGATTTCGTCAAAGCTTGCATACTATATGCATGTACACATGTCGTACACTTAATAAACATGGGTACGTTTCAATTTATTTCAAGTATTAAAATGGATCAGTAAAAACAAAAACCTTTTAATTATTTTGTTCATATGACTGACTTTAATGATTCCTCCATAATGTTTCCCAGCGTGAAAGTTATTATACGGATGCAAAGGCCACATGGGAACGATCAAACAACTGCTGTATAATAGGAATAAATATTTTTGAAATAAGTATAAATGCCTCGAAGTGTTAGCCCAGTGCACTTGACATATATTCCAGAATCAATTAATCAGTTGGAAACATTTGCATGACCACATGAACTACAGAATTTATGACGACAACGCCCTTAGTTTAAAATTCAAGAGGTCGAGGTATTTGTGGACAACTGACCCACCTTTGCACATATTTGAGTTGCTTTAATGTGTAACTGTAAGGGAAATAAACAAGGTGGTTAATGGTTCTTGCTTGTAAAGCACATTACCTAAAAAATGTAAATGGCCTGTGTGATACAATGTCACAAAAAAGATGCACCATGGTGATTGCCAGCTGTGTTTTCACCATTAACGTGTGAAATTGTCAGAATTTGAAGAAATAACACATACATGTAGATCAGAAATTTGGATGGATTAACCAATATTTCAATAAAAAATGTGTTGGAATTAAAGGATTTGAAAATAATAATTATAACAAAAACGATTTTATGCACTCATTTTCGGTGACCGATTAATTAACCGGTAGCTTGGATGTAACAAATGTCTGTTTATTTGATTTTCAGCAATAATTTAAAGTTTTTGATATACAATTTAACGAAATTGTGTCGATATCCATTAAATCGTACATGTACAGTATGTACATGTACATGTATATGCAATTATGCATACATACTATACATAGATGTACATGTACTTGTATATGAAAATATGATGTCCATGACCTCAGACCACGGCTTTGTAAGCCAAAGAATGAATCTGAGAATTATTGTCAGGAATTGAAGTTTCCATGTCATTAGACATTAAATGGTACTGTAGGTTAGGAGACCAGAAAACCTCAACTCCTCACAGCTATACAGCACTCATCACCCACACTCCTCATTTTTATTATGAACTTGGGTCCTGAAGAAAGTGATGCTTTCTACTGTTGTAAATTGATAAATAATAATTATATATGGCAAGCCGAATTATGCCTCCTAATAATAAAATCAACGCTAGAATATTTCACAGCAGATTGCATCTACACAGTATATGTATAATGCATAATGTAATAGCGGTCAGTCTAAATGGCATTCAACCAAATGACCTTCTGCAATTTTGCTAATAACTAGGTTAAGGGATAAATCTGACGGAAATTTTAGCTACGATATATGGGTCATGCATTCTGTGTCGTAACATCACCATTTTATATTCCATATCAAATGATTCTTCCTCATTCATACGGCGCGACTGCGTGTACTAATACGAAATAAAGATAACGATTATGAATTTACGACGTAATGGAGATACCGCTCTGAAACATAAAACAATGTTTTTCGAGTGCTTGCACGAACACATGCAACAGAATAAAAAATAGCCAATGTGTGAAGCCATTACATGCCTCCAATTTTCTCATTAGTATAAATGCGTCGTTTAATTTTTCAAAAAACTTCTTTCGGAGGGAAGGAGCGATTTGTGACACGTGTAACGCAGAGCTAAATATCCGATAAGCAAAACCTACAAAGTTGATCAAAGATGATGAGGGTCGCTCAAGAGTTTGGAGATTTGGGGAAATTAGCGGTACCAGAGTGCATGTGTTAGTCTGCAATAAATCTTCGCTGTGTGTGGTGACGTTTAACTCGCCTCTGATTGGTGGTGGTTTTCTGCTCGTGGCGCTGCAAACAGGATTTACGAATGCGTTTATTGATTGTTGTGCATGCACATATTCACGGCCATTAGTGGAGGTCAGTTGTTGACCTGAAGGCCGTGAAGGCCGAAAGTGGGGCTCCAGGTCAAGCTGATGCTAGTAGACCGGACTGGGCAAAGATGAATGCATAAAAAACTCGGTCGTTTATTTTCATGGTTGATAAACTGACTGACATGACCGTATTTCGTCCCTCTTCCAAAAGGGCATAAAGAGCTCGTTCCTAATCCGCAGGACCCTCAGCAAACAAACAAACCACACCTGCGTGACCAACAATAACGTTGCATTCAATGGTCAACAATCAAATGTTACGTCATTGCTACCAAATTTCCCCACCTAAATACCCATGAATTATTAGCGCTTGAAGCGAAACAAATAGACGGTTGCAACCAATTTCAAAGTATTGTTTTTTATCTTTGTAAAAATGCGCCAGTTGTGAAATTAATCCAATTGCGTTTTATTGGAAGTTCGCGAGTAGAAAAGTTTTGAAGAAAATGTCAACACTCCGACGCAATCAATATACATGTACTATGACATCAATTCAAATTTTGCAGGATGCCATCAAACGAAAACGAGAGCTGTTCGCTCCTTCGAGCAAACATATACATTATGTCCATTTACACTCACGTAGACGTGCGATACAATTCACTGAATAACAAGTTACTTTATTCATTTTCGATATCGCCTTAGATAAACACTATACCTACATTACAGCGATAGAAACTTCAAAATACCCCTTCATAGAAATAAAAGTTTTAACATGCATAAGTAAACGCACACGTTTTTCATAGATGGGTGAAATAAGTTATTAAACCACTGCATGACTATTAAATTTTGTTTTGTTTTACCATTTCAAAATCGCATTTCTATTTTTGCATTACATTTTTGAGAAACTACATTGTAAGTCCTTATGTCATTTCGAATTATTGTCTTACTATATTTCCTCATTTTTATAGGGGCATCCTAAAACAAGCATCATATTTTCGTGATTTTGAGACCCCCTAATGTCTCAATCATTTTTGGATCAATTTCGGACCTCCCTCTTAGTGATGGCATAATCATTGACCGAAAACATTGATGAAAATCTGTACATAATTGAGCAGAAAAACGCCGTAGGCGAATTTTTCTGTTGGGCGGTGGAATTTTATCCAATGTTTTATGAAAAAACTTTCAGTGATGTTATCATTTGACCAAACTCACCCAACTCCCTCCCCATAAGATGATGACACACAGTAACACAGATAACCCCCCTAATAATTCATGTTGGCCAGCTATCGGCCGAAACGAAGTTTTACAGATTTCCAGTTTTACGACATGACAGTCAGAAAAATCTACATGTATATGATGAGAAGTAAGACTTAGATTGAAGGCCTAGTAGACCTATTAGTCTGGCTGTTTGATGAACAGCTAGACATCATGAGTTTTCGGGAATCAAGCAGCAAGCTAAGAATAATTAATGCCAAACCAGCACGTACTCAAAGATATCAAAATATACCTCGGTAATATATGTAAATTATATAGGCGAGAAAATGAACTTAACACACATTACCCCGAGTAACCTATAAGCGTGTCCGAATAATCAGGTCTAGTTGGCGTGCAGGCCAAGGCACACACTGATTGACCAGTTGGACGTTATTATCACTTAATTGATTCGATTAAAAAAATGCGATCGAGTTGCTATCTATGTTACAGCAGGCCAAATCTGAACTTGGCCTTAAAATATGTAATCCGCAATCAGGTCTTCAATATTTATGAAGTAAGATAAAAAATATCGTCGTGCTGATTTACTCTAGACGGTGGTCTAAACACTGGCGCAAATTATAAGTCAATTCTATATTTGGATTCTTTCAGCAGATCCTGACATTCAATGTTGAATGTTACCCATCGTACATTAACACCCCTATAAACACTCGTGTAATTGAATATTTCTTGCATAATTAAATTACACGTGCACGGAAGTGAAGACGTAGTAGTAGGTAATATGGATGAGGCGACAGCTGGCACTACAGCATTTTTGTTTCAAACACAAAAAATAGCTAAACTACTTCCAAAATCGTGATTCTGTAAGTTATTAATCACAATTACATATATATGCAAAAACTAGTGAACCTAGAATGAAATATCACCTGTAACACAAATGATTTTCTACGCTCGCTTCGCTTTTAAAGGTTGCACGTTTTTAATTTAAAATTGCAATTTATTACACTTTAATTTTACTAAATTATTATTATGCAACATAGTAAATTAAATTTCACCAAACAGTTTCTGATTGTTAAGTTTTATAAAGTGTGAAAATAATTTTTAGCACGTGATTAATTTACACATGTATATCTTTTTTTAGTAAATATGGCCGTGTAATAAAGATCAAAACAATTTTTTAAATGTTGCTATGGCATGAAAAGTGATGCACTAATTGCTCAAGGCGCTCATTTTAATAATAGGATGCAATTAACATATTTTTATAATGAGTCTTTAAATCCGTAAAAAACACTATGATAACATAGAGCAGACTGCCCACTAAATTAAACCATCCGGAAGTGCAAACATATTACGGAAGTGTCAACCATGCAATGCTTTTTATGATTATCTAAATTCGTAATCTAGACGATATCTTATTTGGCATCAAAAAAATTGCCATAAATTAAACGAATATCGTAACAAATCTGAATTTTCACCTGAAAATTCATAACTATGAATAGACCACAAAGTACCAATTTATCGGTTTCTTACGATATTTACATAAAAATAATTTTAGATAGCTGGTAGTAAATGCACGATAATAAATTGTACATTTCGGTACAAAAATTGTAGGGGCTATTTTGCTTTCTGTGCATAATTTAGGCCATCATCATCATCGCTATGCTAATTTTTTAATTAAGATAACTTCAATCATAATACATGCACAAGAACAACTATATTGCAATTTCTCATTATGTAACACTGTATTACGATTCAATTCTTCGACGAATTAACTTTTGTACAACAAAGCTTTTACTATAGAAAGGAAACTTTGGATAAGGTTTTATTTGCATGTATGCAGAATTTACATTTCGTCAGTATTTATATTTTCAATTCTCGGCATACGGATGTAGAAACACAGAAAACTGCAATAAAAACTTTTATTTATTTTTTTGGAATTTTGTATCGAAAAATAAAATGTACACACACAAACTCTCTATTTATTCACTGAAAGTTTGTGCATAAAGCTTGTAAGTTGCATGTTAATCAGTGAATTTCTTTTCAATGACGTTTCGAATTTGTTCAGTTTCTCCTTCGTTTGAATATAAAATGCTCAATCACTGTTCATTATACGAGCGCACTAAAGGCATACACTGTTATGCTTCGTCAATGTATAGACGTGTAAGCTTGCAGAGTTCAACAACTTTTATATAAACTCCTGACTTTTACTCACTGTATACAAATTAGCATCGGTGCAACGAGGAAATTTATTCCAGCTTTCCTTCAAGGGTGATTGATATTTAATTTGGTCACAAAAGTTAACACTTTCTTACAACTGTTAGTTCTGATGTATATGCATTTCGCGACACCTATAAACGTACAGCTGCCATTCCTAGCCACGAATGGAGGACTAACAAGTAATATTGTCAATTATACCATTCGTATGAATTAAAACACGTCACCTTTTCCAATATTCAGTTTGCTTATTCATCGCAAACTGTTTATTGCTCGCCCGTTTCTCTGAGGGTTGATGAAATCTACATCTTCTATAGCTTTCTACAAATCGACAAATTTAAGTACACCAACTCTCATCTTCAAGCCCAGTACAAACCAGACATCTAAACCATCTAAAACGTTTTTATATAGATTTTTACGCGGCAATATTTACATGGGGACTTTTTTAGGTTTATCCAAATTTTCTCTGCCATACATGTATTACAGATAAAAAATACATTGTTACGCTAATATTTATACAGACTTTTTTAGGCATATCTCGTTTTACCTACAATGACTTGGCTTCCAGTTTACTCAAGTAAAGTCAAGGCAGGTAAAACAGATATACATACACGACTCACTTAGACGTCACTTAAGCATTTTCATGCAAACATACAAAACTACATCCATGAAGTTACTGGTGAAGCAGTCATCAGATGGTGTAAGATGATGATGATGAAGGTTCAATCAAATTTAATGAGAATTTCAGAAGCAATCTTTACCGTTTAAAAGCTGACTTTTAAACGGAAATAATATTTTTTAGCAAACATCTGTAATGATGCAAAAACATTTAAATTGCTTAGCAATAGCACTACATGCAATTCATACTTAAAAACTATCAGCCCCTATCTCACGAAAAGCAGCATTGTTCAGATGATCAGAGAAAATGGAGAAAAAAAGTTCCATTCTACTCTATCAGCACATGACAAAAATCTACTTCCTGGTATTTTATTTGCGGATGGATATTAGGATGCACGTTCGACCAATCCTAAGAAATTGGAGCAGAGTGTTTTTTTGCCCAGACAATTGTTTCTGATGATGGAAAAATGCGATGCTGCACATTTTTTTGCGTATAGCTGGCTCCTCCCGACTTGCAACGGCCAACACCGTTGTGGAGAACCCTCCTCTTTTTCTCTATATATTATTATCACCTCTTGCTATGGCCACCTATTGTCTCGCATCCTGACCCTCAAAAGGCAGGTAAATAAAACAGTTAGGGGAGGGGTTGCCCAGCGCTCACCTCACCGCCCTACTACGTAATCAAGCGAGGCGAATATAAAAGTGCCTACCATCTGGGATTTTTCAAGAGATATTTCTGAGGATACCAACAACAACAACAGCAACTGCAGCAGCACGGACGGCTGGAATTTCATGAACTGAGAATCTCAATCACGAAAAAATAGCGCAATCGAAGAGGCCATGATACGAGTAAGTGATTCGATGCTGGGCCATCTATGTAAAGTATTCCCAGGTGGAAGGAAAACTAACCCACGAGTGTGTCGCTGCATTGTCCACTTGCTAACCCCATCCGCCCACACTTGGATATTTTGTGCATTTGCTCGGAAATTGGACCTCGCCTTCTGGTAAATCAGTGGCATCAGGTGAGCAAACTTTGCTAAAATGAGGAATGGAGTTTGATGACCAATCAAGGCAACACATGCTTGCAAATCTCCAGAAAGGAATGTGTAAATCATGTTTTACTGTTATTGAACGATTGTTCCAGTTGACAACAGTGGGCCATAAAGCCATGACAGCTGATCAGAATCAAAGCAATGTAAATTTTGTGCTTTTTCTAAAAAATTGGCATTGCTTAGCACGCAAGTGTGTGGTCATATTTGAAAAAAGGTTTATATTTCCTTGATATATGTATGGTTAACGATGTAATCATCGACAATTATGACAGTGCTGTCATCTGGTTTGCAACATTTTTGAATCTCCATCCTCACTTTGACATCGTTGCTGACAAAACAAAATTTGAGCTTCGATATACTGCTGGTCAGAGATTTAGTAAGCAACTTCCTTTCAGAAAATGTCAATTCCGCTCACCTTTTGCCTTATGAGAATACTAAATTCTTAACTATGGAAATTCGAGCAAGAGTATCAGGCAGGCACACATTGTTTGTCGGAATCCTAAGATTGTCTGCACACCATTCATCTAAATTAAGCATCCAACTGCACTATCAGGGCCCAGTTTCATAAAAAATGAGTGTGATCACTGTGATGAGTTGAGTTAGGAACTTGAAATCCTCAACTCCTCAGTCCTAACAGTTCACCTTGACCGAAACATGCTGTAGTCAAGCATTTCAGTATATCAGCTTTGACACAGAAAATTCGAGATTGACGATAACTATTTTCGAGTATTACTTTGAAATTTGTGGACATATCAGAGAAAATTACCCAGGAAATATTTTCTAACATTAGTGATGTCAATGCTCCAACAGCGCATATAGCATGATCCGATATTAAAACAGGCATGTCTAATAACAATTTGATGTTCATGTCGTTTGACAATTGACAATGTATATGACATGGTTACGCCCAGTATTAACGCACCATCGATCCACACACCAAACTGGGAAATTTAACCTTAGGTTAGTTCGAAGAGGTGCTTACGAATGATCAATTTTAATGAAACGAAGCTTGAAGCAAAAACTCAATGAATGAAATAACGTCCATTTCATGACCTGACCTGTTACTCGCTGTAACATACAGTATAACGTAATTTAGCGAATTTTTATGCCACACATATTCTAATGCCACCTATACGAAATAATAACTAAGTTAACTTTTTTCACTCGTAAGTTTTCAACGCATCAAAGGTTGTGGTAATCTCTCAAGCCGCTTATTCGTGCAGCCAAATTACGGATAAATTATTACCTGTAAAATATGAACCTCGAGAAGGCCATTTAATTACAATATGAGCCATAATCACGTTCCCCGTGTCCTTACAACCTTAGAAAGTCAAATAGGTTTGAGGTTCCTTTTTGCAACTATTTCAGCGCAGTTAATAACAAGTTGAACAGGCCGAGATTGGTATTTTATACCTGTAATTGTCTATATTTGCACATGGTTAACAACAGTTATATTTAACGGCAAATCAGCATATAGAGGTCGACATAAAGGGTCACCCTTACCAATTCGCGCACTCGATCTTCCGGGCCATGAAATCACCCTTTTAGCATACAAGTCTGACGGATAAACCGGGAAAACAGAAACGACTGAACCTCGGTTGACCTCAAACACCCTGTGAACAATTGGGAAGATACAACAACACGTTTCCCCCTAATTTCCCTGGTTCCTGGTTTGCATTTTGGGGGTGGGACAGGTGAGAGAAGGGATTATGATTGCCTCACAAGCCTAAGGGTGTCCCACTTTAGCTTACATGTAATTCGTAGTCGGCTGTCACAACGTCTAGCAAAGTCCATAAACTTTATAGTCATCATCAACCAGATTTCTTCCAAAACGGAAAATAAATTAGTAAGAAGTGAAGTTAATGCTAATAGTAATTACCTCGAAATTTAACTGCTGAAATATTAAATTCTGATTTCATTTGACTTGGATTTTTACTACGATATTTAACTTCTCTCTTCTTTAATTCTTCAATATCAGGTTATCAGGTTAGGTCATTTTCCCATGTTTTTAGTTAGAGACTCATGTAACGTAAACGTATTGTATAAGTAGCTTATAACCTTGCACAACCCTTTTTACAGAATATATTGTATATTAGGCCACAATGTCGTTCTTTAAGTAAAAAATAGGTTTCAGTTACTTATATTGCACACGAATTCACTAAAAATGTTTGTGCAGAGCTGACATTTATGTTAATGGCATTCATCACCACTGGTGATTAAGTCACCAGCCTCGAAACGAATTATTTCAGTTCAATAAACGTTGATTTCCCTGCGACTTCTTTTCTATACCTTTTGATCCTAACTCAAATATAAATTTTTACCTTTCTCAAATTAATTGTTAGCCTCCTTCTTATTGCATCTGGGGTTTCTTTGGCTATGGGGGCTTTTGCTTTTCCATACATTTGGTTAATGAATCGAATTTATCTCAAAATGAGTTTTATTTGAACAAGTCGGTGACGCAAAAAATTAGTTCAACTCGAGACGCATTAATCAACGCAGGAAATTACTTAGTATGCAAGCAGTGAATGAGAATTTCACGAAAAATCGATTTTTATAATGTCAGAGGAATACACATTCATAAAAATTTCCATTTCGTCTGGAAACCACGAACGTTGCAAAACCGCTAAATGTGCAAAAAAGGCCATTAATTCTTAAAGAGGGAACGCGCAACAATGCATGTGAACCATTGTCAATTGAAATTTAGCGAATATGATTCTAACAAAGGATGTAAGCAATGACAATGACAGCCAGTCAGTCAAAAAGAATCGATCATTGAAAATGCAGGAACTTTGTCATTCAATTATCTTTCGACAACGAATTCCAACAATCGATTTAATATGACGGTACAACAATATCTCAATCATTTCCACAATTGTGTATTCCATGGGATCAAAGTTACTGTATCAATGGTTGAGCATATTGAATCAAGTAAAAACATCAGTTTTGTGTAACGTCTGGACCTCATGGAACCTTGGACCCTTAATGACTATGAAAATAAATGCCTCGTACGATCTGACAATAGAAAATCCCAATCATTTCGAGATTCTCAAGAACAAAAGTTGAAGGTTCTAAGGCAAACAGGTAAGTATCACATTAACTCTAACCATAGTTGATGTCAACCAATAATCATCCGGTTTACTTTGAAAAAATTAGAGTGCTCAAAGCAGGCATTAGCTGCCTGTGTATTACAGCTATAGTTTTCTCATTCGTTTCTTTCCCACAGCTTGCTGCGTTGTGCCTCGTGGTGTTGACGGTTCCCCAGGGAAGCGCGGGAAGCGACTACAACAACTACAAGCCGCCAATCACATACGCAGGTCCCATCGTGTACAGCGACGAGAAGCCACCGATCATCTCGTTTCCGGGTCCTCCCGCTGACAACGGCTACAACAAGGGCAGCAGCTATGGCGGCGGAGGAGGCAGCTATGGGGGCTACGGCGACTCCAAGGGCCCCAATTCCATCACCTACGTGCCCTTGCCCTTGGACGACCTGCCCATCCTCATCTACCAGTCCAAGGACAAGCCTCCGATACACGTCATGAACCGGCCGACGAAGAATAACCAGGGCTCATACGGCGCTTCCCAGGGCGGCTACTCTGGTGGCGGAGGATCTTCCGGTTACGGATCCGGGAGCACTTCCGATTACGGCAGCTACGGGTCTTCCTCCAGCTACGCCCCGCCGTCGTCTTCCTACGGTGCACCTCCACCATCTCCGAAGCCAGTCTACGTCCCCAAGCCCTCCTCGCCATCCGCGGTCTACCTTCCATCGGCCAAGCCGCAGTACTCCGGAAGTTCCTACGGGGCAGGTGGCGGTAGCAGTTCCTACATGGGTGGCTATGGCGGCGCCTCGTACGCATCCGGAAGCTCGTACGGAGGGGGCTTGAATTACAACAACGTGGGTGGCTCCTATGGCAGTTCTGGAGGCTCCTATGCCAGCCAAGGCAGCACCTATGGAAATCAAGGCAGTTCCTACGGCAACCAAGGTGGCTACGGCAGTCAAGGCAGCTCCTATGGCAGTCAAGGAGGTTCTTACGGAAGCGGAAGCCAAGGAGGCTCCTACGGAAGCGGAAGCCAAGGAGGCTCCTATGGAAGCGGAAGCCAAGGAGGCTCCTATGGAAGCGGAAGTCAAGGAGGTTCTTACGGAAGCGGAAGTCAAGGAGACTCCTATGGCAGCAGCAGCAGCGCCCCGAGCACCACCTATGGCCCATCAGCGCCACCACCACCACCTCACATAGTGTACTCCGGCCATCCACCAATCCACGTCTACCAGCAACCCAGTGTCTACAACCAGCCTTCCTACAGCAACAACCAGCCTTCTTACGGTAACAGCCAGCCTTCCTACGCCCACAGCCAGCCTTCTTACGGCAACAGCCAGCCTTCCTACAACAGCAACCAGCAGTCGTACAGCGGCGGTGGCGGCTACGGTGGCGGTTATGGTGGCAAGCCATCCGGCTACGGTGGCAAGCCCATGGCTCAGGGGTACGGTGGCAAGCCCTCGTACCCTCCCCAAAAGCAAACCTACGTGCCCGCCCCTGTGGGCTATCACAAGCCCCCCATAATCATCTACCAAGGTGTCAGGCCACCGGTCCATGTTTACAGCGAACCATCGTCGTCGGCCAGCTACGGCGCTAGCAGCACCGGAAGCTACGGCAGCAGCTCAAGCTACGAGGCCCCGGCTTCCGGTTATGGTGGCTACAGCGCCAAGCACGGCAACGAATGGGAGCCCCTGAAGACGCAAGAAGGCAAAGCCAACAATGCCAAGGTTTTCACCGAGAAGATCGACCAGGAAGTGGAAGAGGAAATTACCACCGAAACGGAAAAGGACCCCACAGTCGAACCGGAAGTCCAAGCCCAGTGACGACCCCCTCTCAATAATTTCTAATTTATTTCGCCTTCAAGTGAACAACCCCCAATAACGCATTAAGCAACTTGACCAAAAAGATTCCCGTTACTGCTTGACCACTGGCTAGGGTCGCACCAATGATTTGTTTAATTGTTTAATGTTTTGTTTTTAATCGAAGCGCCTCTGGTAGGCTGCGTGCATTGTGACCACAGTATTTATGAATGCTATACTGGATGTGTAACATTCTTTTATAACAATGCAGAGCTTTTAATAAAACCTATTATACACTACAGTGTTGTTTAATTGCTTGGTGGGGATTTACGTGTGATGGTCAATTGCACCATGTTGCATTTAATATTAAATAATTGAAGTTTAGACTCAGTGAAATTCGAATCAATTTGAAGAATTTGGAGAATTTAGATCAATAACCTGAAAAACACTACCTGTATTTTTTGACAGTAATGGCGTCATACAGGGGAGGAATACATGTACAGTGTGTAATATTTCTAAAATGTTATCTTACCGAAGTACTGTGGTAGGATTTGATTCTAGGACAATCTGAATATGCAGGTAAAATTATTATGTGAGGCCTGACCTAAACACGAAGCACGTCCACTGATGATATTTCGCCATCAATTCAAGGATCGGAAAATATTCAGATTAAAACACTTGCCTTTCGAATAACTGGCATATTAATTGTGGGTTGACAACCACAGCTCAGCCCAAATGACTTTTTGAACTTTCGAATGCTTAAGGTCACTGTGTGAAACTAGCCGTGAACACCGAATTTATGATGCATTTCATGCTGGGCAACCCATCGATTTAAATTAATTACCATATCGTCTTCAACGATTACCCACCGTAAAAGTATAAATAATTAAAAAAAAGAACATGCCTTGAATATTATGAGCGAGATAAACGCGTGATTGAAATTCTTATAATGCAACGTCTACGTGCAGTTTACTTGCGTTATTCCGTTAAATCATTGACCGAATTAACTGTATAAGCCAATGTGTTTATTAATTAAAAGAACTAAAAAAATGATTAATTAGCTCTAAGGCTGCACATAATTTCATTTGTGGAGATCGATGATTTTATGATATTCGATGTTTTCGCCACCAAAAAAACATGTTCAGATACACTGTAA
Organism: Cylindroiulus punctatus; assembly: GCA_034695085.1. Lineage (NCBI taxonomy): Eukaryota > Metazoa > Arthropoda > Diplopoda > Julida > Julidae > Cylindroiulus > Cylindroiulus punctatus. The sequence continues at coordinate 68,671 of JAQFYZ010000036.1, forward strand.
TATTTATAAAAATATTTAAAGCAGCTCGAAGCTGATTTTTAGTGTGTCTAACCTAACTTGGCTTAACCTACATGTACACTAAATCTAAAATGAAATCGTGATTTTTTTTATTTAGCTGCCCCTAAATAGGGGCAATCACTGCTAGCAGAGGGGCAAGTAAAATGTACAGTTAGCCGAACGAAATTTTCTTGTAAACAATATATGTACATTCTTTCCACTTTATTACTTAAATTCATTGTATTTGTTAGTGAAATCTAAAAGCAATGTTGTTTCAAATGATATACCCAATGGTGTACTGTTACTGTATAACAATGCTGTATTGTTAATTAATTCGTAAATTTAAAACTTCCGGTTAGATTACAAGGGTGATGTCTTCATATACTTTATTTCGCACAAATAAAACGTTTTTACGGTACAAAACCATGGAAAACCATGGTAAGCCAAGTAAAATACAACTATCTCTTCCATTATTTGTAATTTCACATTATTCATTTGTCACATACAATTTTTCATTAAAGGAAACAGGAAATGCAGACACTGTTTCCAGTTTCTTGTGCCTGGAATGCGAAAACATCTTTCATCCTGAGAATAACTAAAACTGAAATGAAAAAGTACTAATCGAAACAGTGAAAAATCATATTAAAATGGTTTGTGCATCGACGGTGGACATCCTTTCGAAGTCGAATTCTCAAAGCGCTTTATTATTTTCTCGCAATTTATAAGTCGAATGGTTACAATAATAAAATTAACTCGAAATGCAAATACTACACTCCATGCTCCATGCAACAGAGGGGAAAAAAATGAAATCGCGACTTTAAACTAAATTTAGCATGGTCATATCAATCATATCAGACACGACATGTTACACATTGCATGAAAGCACTTCATATTCGCATATAAGAGCAAACCAATGCAATTCAGGAAATCGAACAACCTGGTAATTATCATGTGTTATTTAATTACGATGAAGTGAACGCACATAAGAACAAATATAATGAGGCACGGATTCAGAAGTTTTATACATTTTTATTTTCGTTTTATTTGTTTTGAGGCCAAGTGAGACTCAATCCCACCAAATTCCTTCAACGACGACAACATCAACAACAACATTCAGCATTAAAAAGTATTGATAATCAATATCAAACATTAAAAAAGTAGTGATAATCAATATCAAAAGTTAACAAGAAAGGAAAACAATACAATGGCCCAGCCACAGCGGATTAAAAGGAAGTTAAAAACTATTAGTCCACTGAACAATTGGTCCACATGGATAAAACTGAGCAAAACCTTTAAAGTGCTAAAGGTTGGTGCAAACACCTCAACATTCATCATCTCTTCTTAAAAAATTTCACGGGTTGCTTCATAGTCTTTGCGGAGGTGTGGGTTATAACTGCCAGAGCACATTTGAAGCACTTGTTCTTGCAACAGCAACACGCCACAGAGCAAACAGAGCCAGCATTTTCTATCTTTGGCCAAAACCTCATACCTCAAAATCGTTATTCGACTACCGCTGACATTGCAAGCTTCATCAAAGTGCAGCAAATCAAAGCCCAAGCTCAGTTTTGCCTAAGTGGTCCATTGGTCCGTGTCACCACCATTCAAGAGTTTTTTTTGGAACTGATTTTATCCCCGTAGCGCACACGTCCCCTGCTTGGCTTTGAGACAGTGTCATCGGTGGTGGCATCGAAGTTGAAGTGCTCGTCCAGGTTGATGGGGGCAGTGGTGGTGGTGATGTCATAGTGCAGCGAGTTGTAGATGGTGGCGCTAGTGTCTATGTCGTCCACCAGCGGGATGTCCTTGCTGGATTCGGTGCTGCTTGAGGGGTGATGGTACACCGGACGGTAGGTGGTGGGGGCGACGTAGTTGCGGTTGTACTTGGGACGGTAGCCCACCCTGTAGTGATGAAAACTGGGGAAGGGCTTTCTGGTAGAGCCTGAAGCAGTTGGGCTGGAAGACTCTTCAGTGACATTCTCCAAACTGGTGGATTGGTAGTTTTCGGAAGACGATGGCCACTTATCGGCATACGATGGACTGCGGTCGGTGTAGTCGTACTGCGCGCCGGGGGCTTGGGACGCGGATGAAGCATCTTGACTGTCCCAGACGCCTCCAGGCAAAGCGATCAGATTGTTGTCAGAAGACACTTCATTGCGGTTGGCAATGTCTTGGTCGACCTGGAGGTATGAAGTCGGTAGCGATGGCTGCTGCAGGGTGGCGCCAGAGTTCTCCGCATAGGTGGCGCTGTCGCTGCCAGGGTTTTTCGCATAGGTGGCGCTGCCAGAGTTCTCCGCATAGGTGGCGCTGTCGCTTCCAGAGTTTACCGCATAGGTGGCGCTGGGGGCTTCTTGGACTCCCACAGAGTAAGTGACCGTCTGCTGGTTACCAGACGCTGTCTCCTGCGGCGGTGCGTACTGCAGACTCGTTTCTTGCTGACTTCCGGTCGAGGAATCTTGGGGTGTCGCTTGGCCGTCGAGGCCTTGGCCCTGTTCGGCGGTCACATCCAGCCTTTGACCCTGGTCGGACGTGGCGACCGAGGTTTGGTCCTGGTTGGCGGCAGTGTCGTAGTAGGAGGGGTAGTGGTAGGCGTACATGGGCCTGGCCTCGGTGTCCTGGACATGGGCGACGCTGCTGGTCTCTGGCGAGGCGGTCACGTCTTGCTTCAGGTTGTCCATCGCGGAGACCTCCTGCGGCACGGGCTGCTCCAGCTCGGCGGTGGGGGCGACCATCAGGTCCATCTGGTGGGCGTTCTGGGGCTGGGTCTGCTCGTAGACCAGCGGCGTTTCGGTGGCCTCGAACTGGCGCCTGACCCCTTCTTGCTCTTGCGCGCCATCAGTGGGGCCATCCTGGTAGTCCTGGGCGCCGAAGGGTGGGATGCCAGCCGGGTAGAAGAAGGGCTGGTTGGGGTCATAGGCCGCGCCTGGAGGAGGCCTGCCAATGTAGCCGATCTGGACCGGTCCAATGATTGGCTCTGGCTCGTCGTCACCCTGGGAGTGCTCATTGCCGCCATGCTCTTGGAGGACATGCTCTTGGGGGACATCCGCCTCGTGATCCTTGACCGCTGCCGTCGGCCTTCTGGGGGCTTCTTGGTCCTTTTCTTCAGCGTGCTCCAGCAGCTCGCCATCCACATCCGGAACCCGTTGCGGGCTGGGCACCTTGGGCCTGTTCCTGTTCTTCCTCCTGGTGTTGCTGGAGTACCTGGTCTTGGTCCTGGACTTGTACCTGGGCTTGTTCTTCCTCTTGCCTTCCGAGTTCCTGTCGGATGTGAGGACCTCCGTGTTGGCCTCCTCTTCCGGTTCGACTTCCTCTTCCGCCTCGTCTTCATCGGCCCTGGACAAGCCGTCCTCGAAGTCGTCCTCCATGTCGTCTATGCCAAGGATGGATTCCACCACCCCCAAAATTCCCCCGCCGCGTTTCCCACCGGATCCCCCTTTGGAGGAACTGGCCTTCTTGCCGGTGGTCTCGACCGGGTCCTCGGCAACGGCCTCGACGGTCTCGGCCATGTCGCTGCTGGTCACTGTCTCGTTCTTGACCACCACCACCGGCGCCATGGCAGCCGGCTCGTTGGCCACCCCTGACTTCAGCTCGGTGCTGATGGCGCTGGAACCAGAACCGGTGCTGTCCCTGCCCTCACCTTCGCCTTCGCCCTTCGGGAAGAACACCGGGCCGAACAGGTACATGGGCTTGAACTCGGCCCCGTTGTTTGGGTCGTTGGGGCTGTACACGATGTCAGGGGTCAGTGGCCGGATGACCCCTGGCTGATGGGTCACGCCGAACGCAGGTTCGTTGCTCAGTTCCACGAAGGTTTTCACTGAAAAATACGAGCAGACATATTAGATGGCTTCATTTTGGCATCATTTCGCATTATTTTGAAACATGCTACCAAACAAGGTGTACAGGGCTGTTGCATGTTCACAATTTTCAAAGTTGCATAAAATTTGGGTGACCCACTCTTCGAGAACCCTCATGCATAGCTTAGACTCTCCTGAAATATTTGCGTTTCAACGATACTTGCTAAAGTGCACAGCAATGACACTTGTTCTGGCTGTAGCATTTTATAGGTGTTGCTTTTTCTGTGCATAACTTAACCTACCATTCTCTAAACCAACCTAAAAATATACTTCTTTAACTGAGCTGCTCTGTAAACCGTAAAGGTACACATGCAGTTTTTGTGGGGTACAAATGTACATTTGCACCTCATATATCATATATGTACCCAAGGGGATGAAATGGTTTAAATATACCCCTAGGAACACATGTCAAGGGTACACGTGCATTCAACATATGTACCCATAGGGTGTGTATAGTTTCAAAACATTTGTACCCTTAAGGTTCAACATTTGTACTTTTCCGTTTGGAGTGTTGGAGAAACCCGCTTTCTCATAGTGCGGAGCAAGGTCTAATCTGTGATGCATTAACTTTATATCAATTTAAAAACTCGCTAAGGATACACTATAGTCACTACTCCAAACTTGCACACGATTATTGTATTTCATATTTACTAGTCTACAATGTATATGACAGTTTAGGTCTTTCTGGTTTCTTTACATTTTCTTTTATTTTTTTTGGTCTTTTCTGTCTAACTTAACATTACCGAGCCAGTCGTGACCTAACCTTAGCTACCATAATCTAAAAGCATTATTTTTGATATTGGCTGCCCCTTGCGGCAGGCAATCACTGCCAGCTTCGCCGAGGGAAAGCCCGTCTTTCTCATCGAACTTTTAAAGTTAATTTTCCACACTTAACACATACACAACTAAGTATATATACTGTTACTTTCTTCGTATATCAATGAGATATGAAAATACATGAAATGCATGTATAGTTATCGGCATAGTCCAAGAGTATGTGCAAGACACCACTCGCAAAACCAATGAAAAATTTCTACGGTTATCTGAAAATTGACCATTACGCGAATCTTATATTAACTGTACTCTTGTGTTACCGTTGGAATTTCCGTTCTGTGGTTTGTCGTTGGACAGGCGATCGTTGCTGATGACGTAGACGGCGGAAGTGGACGGCGGTTGTCCAGGATAGAGTGGCACGGACGATGGCGCCTCGCTGTAGACGGGGATCTTGGATGGCAGTCCAGAATGATACTGGTTGCCATTTGACCCCGTCTGATACGACGTCCCCACGTTGACGTCTTGGGTGGAGGCTATGACGGTCACCACCTGTTTGTCCCCACCAGCTGGGTTCTCGTAGATGGGGATGGGGGCCTTGATGGGCCCCGTGGGGGCGTACACAGGGGCCGGTCCAGAGGGCGGAAATGACGAAGGTGGCATCGGAAAGGACGGCGGTGATGGCGGCGCTGGAGGGGAGTTGTAGGACGGACCACTTCCGTATCCGGGCTTGCTGAGCTGGGGCACTTCCCCCGGATACGTGGGCGGCTTGAACCGGATGACGTAGTCGGGGTAGGGCTTGGAGATGTAGAGGGCCTTGACCGGGGGGCGCGGTGGGGGCACCTGGGGGAGCTTGTTGGTGTAGCCCAGATTGGGGAAGCGATGGCCTTCCGGAAGTCCGAACGGGCGGCTATAGCTGACGCTAGGGGCGCTGGGTGGCGGTCCGTAGCTGCTGGAGGGAGGCGGGTAGCTGGAGCCCGGATTCCCATAGGTGGAGCTGGGGTAGCCCGTCGACTGATACGAGGCGTGACCGGAAGTTGGCATGTAGTGACCGGCGAAGGGGGGCGGGGGGCCGTACTGAGGGGACGGGTAGGCATTGTTGGGACGTTTGCTAGGCGGACCGTACCGTCTAGCGACGTTGGGGTCATTCCTCTGAATGGCCTCTCCAGTGGCCAAAGAGACGACCAGTAGCAGGATACAGGGTATCTGCAAAAATAGATTATGTAGGATTAGATGGTTTCATAGTGTTTTTCTATTTCAACAAGCAGGCTAATCCTTGCAAATGGATTTTTCTTTGTGCAGAATTGTTATAAAATTTGTCGTGATTTATGGATAATAGGTATAGGCCAATGCTATTAAAGTATAATCACAATTTGAGCTGATGGCAAACTAGAAGGTGTCTATGCAAACAATGCAAGAGTATGAGCTAACAGAGCCTTATACTGCAGTACTGGGGCATGTAAAGAGGCGTCAATTTATTTAAAAATACGCTCGTACAAAGTGGCTATAAATTATTCACACCTTTAAATGTGTAAGCATTAGTGATTTCGAATGAGGTGAATCATTTATTGGCATCCTGTCTAAGTAGATGGACATGAGTTTGATATGTTTGCCTAACACGTTTTGGCAGAAAACCAGAGAATACCTTGGCCTTTCGTGCAGTGCAAATATTGCATTTGAAAAAATGCAATTACGGTGTATTACGGTGTATTCATGAAATTGTACGTTGGGCATCTTAATTGTGACTGAGTAGGCCAATAACTAAAATGATGAACAGAATTGCAACCAAATTTTATATTTAATCTAGAAAACTCAAAGATTGTCTGTTCATTATCTATCTGAAAAATCAGCTCAAAACGATTGACCTAATGATCAATTCCTCCATTTCCAATGATGAATTCTCATGTTGAAAAAAATTAACTTACCTTTGCCCATTTTTATTTTACCTTTTTAATATACATGTAATTGTTATTTCCTTAAACTTATTGAAGGCGGTGAATAATAGATGCGCATCTTGGAAAAACAACTGGTACTGGGGAAGGGAAATTCACCCAGTTTTTACTACTTGATTTTTTATTTTAATAAAAGAGCGCAAACCGAATGGTACTATTTGTTAAAATAAATTATCTTTCTACATGTTTTCAGTTCAGTGCAATTATTTCTCGGTTGACCGAGTTATTCCTCATTGCTGGCCACCAAAAAATGAAAACCACTGGCTTGAATTTGACCTCGTTTGTTCAGGGCGCTATAGACACACACCTATGATTCGAACTTGAACTTGACGCATGCATTTAATCAAGGTGATTGTCCGGAAGCCCTCGCCGTGCTTAATTTTCCACAAGATCAATATCATTCGTACCCCGGCGCCTATTTTTACGTGTAATTAAACGAGCCGGAAAACAATTTAATTCTTTGCATGGACATGAAGGCATTATTAGATCCAAATGGAGGATTCCGTATGGGAAATTGTCACAGCTATAATCGATATGGAATGATGCCTCAAAACAGACATATAAACAACCCTGCAAAAAACAACCTTCTTATAAAACAACTTATCATTCTCGTAAATAAAGTTCAATTTTCACAGACAATCAATGCACTTTCCTCGCAATGACTTTGAAATTTTGGAATAAAAAACTGAAAGTCAACTTTGAAAGAGTGTGTTCTGGCGAAGGCCTAGATAAGACTTGTTGATATGAATGCAATCGAGTTGGTAACGTATAGTGAGAAAGTAACAAAAGCAATAGACCAAAATCAATTTTCAAGAACAATTCCCCACAATGTTTACAGTACACTGTCACTACGTTTACATGCAGACTTTCAGTTACACATAAGTATGTCCTTCATTTAAACCTGTTTTACCTGCATTGACATGGCTTGAGTAAACTTGAAGGCAAGTCAAGGTAGGTCAAACAGACTTTCATGTGCATTTTACGTAACAGAATGTACAATTGTACGGTCTGCATGCATAGTTTTGGCAACTAGATTTGCAAGGACTTTAACGTTCACAAAATTCTAACAACTGAAAATTTGCATTTTTCTAAATTTTTCTAAATTTGAGAAATAGTGTAAAAATAGAAAACTTACCCTTTTCCCCATGTTGTAATCCCAAATCGACGTCAACGTTGTCAATGTCCCGAGCAGGTTGATAGCGCGAAGTTGCAACGGGTGTTTACCACCACCAATGGTCAACAGTTTCGATGGTCAGTCTGTAGTCCGGACAGCGAGTGTTGTTATACTGAGTTTGAAATCCTATGTGAGCATCACTTAAGGCAGAGAGTAGCCTTTAAGATGTGAGGTGGAATCAGGGAGGCGATTGAGGGGAGGGATCAAAGTAGGTGACGTCACACAATATAGGATTCGGATGGATTCGAGGAGGATGATAGAAGAAGGAATTGGGAGCTTCAGGGTGTGACGCGCACTGTACCACTGTGGAGGAATTCCTCCTTCAACGCACGGAGCTGTGTGTGGGTCAAGCGGTGACCTCCACTGATTACGGAAGTGAACGGCTCAAGATGGCGGAAATGGGTCAGGGGGTTAAACGAGCCCAGCACCTGCGGCCATGTTATTTAATGGGCCAAAGAACGGCGAGGCGATGTTTTGCAGCTCACTCGATGGACTAGCCATACGTGATCTGAGACCAGATTAATAACGTCACTTTGCAACCTTACGTAGATTTCAACTACTTCAGAGTCAAGATGATACCTGTATACACCTGTGTTCACTTAGCACCACTGTCTCTTGAACAACTTTGTCATCACCTAATGCGGTTGTTGCAGGCTGATAGAGATTTTAGAAAGGTGGGCTAGGGGACGTTTGTGCATCATATATCGCACCCTGGCAAGAACAATAATGTCTTAAATACATGTATAACTAATTAACTATACATGTAATGCATGCTTGGCAATTTATTAGAAACATGACAACTGCCCCCAGGTGGACTTTTTCCATGTGACGTTTTTCTGGATTATGGGACTCAACTAAATGCATCATCCAATGTTTTTAACTCGAATTTGTCATTAACAGTCTTTGCTCTTGCCAGGGCGCGATATGTTCTGAGCCATAGCCTGATTCCTCATCAAAATAACGACTGTGAACTTCAGCAAACACTTAGCGAGGATGCAGTAATGTCTATCGTTTTATTTTATAACGCTTAATTACTAAAGACAAATTTTTTTATTTTGCCGCCAGGTTAGTCACTTTCCGTACACTGAAAACAGACATTTAACCTAACCATTTACAAGGTAGTATATCCGTGTTAATGTTTGCTCGTGCTGTGCATTTTCTCGTTTCAATTATCAGTGCACGCCGCAATGTGCCTGCAATTAAACTTATTTCCGAGTTGCACCAACCCAACTAATTGGATAAACATGACGTCCAAGCTGAGGCTGAACTGTACTGACATTTTCCTGCCTTAACGATTGAGGTGGTAGGACAATCACGACTGATATTTCCATTCAATTCAGCTGTTTCTTGCAATCATCAGCAAAGAGATACCGTGATAAAGATGGTGTGATCCATCAACCCAAGTTACATGTATTACCATTAGAGCAACTGATTGAAACTGTGGCCATCATACTACATGTATATGTATGATATCCATTGAAATTATCTGGATTATTCTAGTAAGACTGACCATGACTACATGACAATACAACTATACATGTAGCTTCCAGCTCATAAAATAAAAAAATTGTGGACAGTTGAAGCTGGCTATAATCTGCAGCATATAATGTATGTATCTACGTGTATATACACAATATACAGTGTATGTAGTTGAATTTTTCCATGGCAATCGCATCACTCACTGACAGTTATTGCCAACAAATTTTTTTGATACAGTAGTTTTTTGGGGCATACGGAGTGTACTGACAGAGTGAAGTAAAAAGGTGTTTTGTTGTCGAAAGATGGAATTTTTAATCTTAACCTACTTTACCGAAAAAATGCCTGCTGCTGCTTGGCCTTGAAGATAAATAAAATAAAAAATGGCAATAACAAAGAACTTCAAACCGGAACTTGGATGGTCAGCGTGTCAAAAAACTTGGTGACCGAGAACATTTAATAATCGTACAAAACGAGCGAAAGTAGGTCTGATCAAGCTTTTGAGAACATACATGTATACTGTACGTACATCATGCATAAACAGATAATGGATTCTTTATAGCAAGCATATAGAACCTAGAATATTTATTACAGAATCGGAACTAAAATCATTACGACAGTATACAAAAAATCAAAAAATTCGCATTGCATTTAAATACAACAGATGTGTTGATAGACATGTGTGATATATGTGATATACGATACATGATACATGTGTGATGTGCATACATGTACAGTACATTGAATGTACATGTATGGGCGGCCATTTTGTTTCTAACATACACTAAATGTCACTCTTAGTTTTGATTTTTATTTTTAAACAAATTCTCCTATATTTCAGAACCCAATGCAGCTTATTTTGCGAAAATCCATCAATAATTAAAAAAAGTACAACCTATTTACAACAGGAATTTAAAGTAAATACCACCCACCCTGCATATGTACAACATTGTCAGACTCTGAGGAGGATCGAAATGTGGACAGCTGGATCAGATATGATAATGGAATAGGACCGGTATATGTATGTCAGTGGACCGTGTAAAATCATAGCATGGAGAATTAATAAAAATTGCACGAAACACACTTAACTCGCAAGATATTTGAAAAACGGAAGAAGGTTTTTTCAAAGACAAAAAACAATCTCTATTGAGACAAAGAATTTCCATTGTTTCCATGAGAGATTCCGGTTTGCGTGAAAACAGCTTAGCATTTCGAGCATAATGCGTCAAAGGAGGTCACCCTGCATGAGTGGACCAAAGACAGACGAAGCATCCGGAATAGGATAAAAAGCATAAAAGCCAATAATGATGCTGACCATCAAGCATTCTGCATCACAGGAGACTCAAAATGAGTAATTATTTTCCGCAGCACGTTAGGAAGTGTCGTTAATCGCTATATAATTAAAATCTATTAAAGGTCATCCTGCTGAACCACAAAGAGGATCCGATCCAGGAGATAAAAATACGGCTAATCGTCTAATAAAATGAAGTCACAACGAGTATTAAAACAATTAATGATTCGATTCTCAAATTGGCAACATACCGGTACAATTCATTGGCACTGTTGAAGGGATACATGCAATGGTATTTGCTAATCATATTATTATCATTTGATAAAATGTTGAGCATGGAAAGACCGCGTGTTCAATAAAAACAAGTCTTGAATTAAATTTTCTATGAAAAAACAAATTAACATGAACTATGAACACAAATTTGTGTTCATTTGGAAAAAAAAGGTGTACAGTGCATAAACTTAAAAACCTTCCAAAAATCCAAAATATCATTTTTAGTTATTTGGATGGATAATTAGGCAGTCTCTTTTTTAAATGGGCGTATCTGTGTAAGGCATTAATCGGTGTTATCATGCATGTAAACACGACCGATTTTCTACCTACAAAACATAGTTATGCCTACTTGTCCACTAGCAATTCAGCTCTGATATTGCAAGGCTTCTGGGAGCACCGATAGGTAGCGCCACAAACCATTGTCAGAAGTTACGTTTGAATGAAACAAATGTTTGGCATACCTGGACACCAAGAGGTCAGAGAGAACAAAAAATGCCAACCGGATTGACACTGGGCGTTCTCTCTCGACAAAGTGTCGTTTTAATGTCCCGTATTTACAAAACACCTACTTAAGTTTCCGTACATTGGCCTAACCATGTGATCGTCACGCACATGGATTACTTAACCAAGAAAGACAAGACCACTAGGCGGAGCACACCATGGCTACCAACCGTAACCTGACCTTAACCTACGGGCGAATTCCGCAACCACTTCCTGGTTGCTCCTTAAAGGCCATTTTATGCCATCAGCTTATATTCTAGACCTAGATCCCTCAATAGTCGACCAGTGTGATTATTGCAGACACACTCATAGCGATAGGAGACAAGGCATTTCACAACGCCAGGTGGCGCCATGTGGAGGCCGGATGGAAATCATTTTACAATTTTTTATATCTTTAGGAATGAAGATGCGCTGTATCCTACATAACATACTTTAATATGTGTCAAAGCACCTCCATTAACGTAGAGATAAACCTTTATGACTTCCTTAGAGGTCGTCCAAAAACTTGGAATATCTGATGCTTTGCATGAACATCATCTTTGTGGAAAGCACCTATAGATGGCGCGGTACATATATTTATGATGTCGAGATTTGTGGGATTAAACCACAGTACTAAAGTGCTAGTGATACCTAACCAGGTCATCATCAGTGATGCTGTGTACTTCTACATCAACAGTCTTCTTACCCGCAAGCTCCAAGCACAACATGAAAACCAGACAGATATAGGATGAAAATATATTTTATTATGTATTGATTTGTTTACGCATATATTATTGTTATCTTCACTCTTATCAAGTTACATTAATTATTATACGAGCATATACAGTACTATACAATGCGGCTTTGTGCAACTCCTTACATTATTTGCCATCACATTTCAACTTAAGATCTTCTCCTTATCTGAATAAAACCTCCAGGAACTAACGAGCATGTTCGACTTGTATATCACAACAGGTCAACAACACAAGCTGATCGAATAAAGGCAATGAAGTCAATCGGACGATAACAATGTTTTATTTCATTTAAAATACATTTTAACAGCTGGATAATTGAATCTCTCGCTGTTATGACATTGAAATAAGAACAGACGATCATCAAAGCAATCCGAACATTTATTCATGTTTAATATAGCGTTTAAACTACGTATTAAACAGTGGTTAAAAACATAAAATATCCGAAGATAAATAAAAAAATTTTAAGCATGAGAAATCTATCCCCAAACTTAAAATTCCAACTACTACTTCCACATTTCAAATCCTGATTGGTTTCGTAATCATTGTTTAGGCGTGAGTGTAATACAGTTATACATGTAGTGAAAATGCAGGGAAACGCACAATTATACAAAAACAGTTCTCACCAGGTGGCGTTTGGTCATTGTTAAAAATTGAGCAGACAAAAACCCATAGAGCAACATAAGTACACTAATGGGGAAAGATGCTTGGATATCAGAACATTCTTACAGTCCCCAAGGTGTTGCTAGTCGGAATATCTAAAAAGATGTTATTGTCAGCAAAAATCGATGACAAGCACTTTTATCTGTCAAGGGGAACATCTTCAATCCCCCTTTGATTAAACCATGTGCACACAAAACTACCTTTGTTGTAATTAAAGGAATATGCAACGTCGTTGGCATAATAGCCTTCTGTACCATTTAATAAAAGTTTTCTTTAATACCAGTTTTCTTGAAATCCAGAATCTGCCACATGGCGTTTCAGAAAATCGTAAACATCTGATATCCTTACGTCATTTAAGCATACTGCATAAATGTGCCACTTGGCATTACTGATAAAGTGCACTACTCGGTAGGACTCATCTTAAAACGTTACGACACCTTTAAATATATTGCAAAAAAATCCCAATAATTATTATAAAAGTGAGGTAAAAAAGTAAAGGTAAAAAATAAAAATTAAAAATGTTTCAAATAAAAATATCGATGATGTACTCTGATAATGAAACCTAGATTAAGGAATAAATAATTATAAGAAATATTTTGTACAGAAACAGAACCCTATTTGCAATAGCAGTTTCGATTTGCGCTTGACTGAGAATAGTGATGAGTGAAATTGCATGAAATGCTGGAGGGACAACCAAACAAGGGCCTTCCTAAAATCATTGGACTATGATATTGAAATTTGAAAATTTTCCCACAATTCCACGAGGAACTGCTCGATTCTAAAATACGAAAACACGAATGGACGTCCACTAGTATAAGTACTGCAATGTTAAAAACCATGACTCAATCAATCAATGATTTGGACATGACTGCACAGTCCAGTAAAATCATTGTGCAAATTCCACGAAGAAAATTCTATCATAAACGAGAAATTCACGAAGAGCTCAGCACAGCTGATGGTCGCACAACTTCCACGAAACTGCTTCCAGCCAAGTTTCCATCATAATAGCCACTGACGCCATTGCTATAAGAGGGCTGAGCCGGAGCACTACCAGAGTAGCCTCCTCCACCCTGGCTACTGCTTCCTTTCGGATAGTAGACCGGAACCGAAATCATCTGACTCCCACCAGAGTAGTCGCCGCCACCACCAGCAGCAACGTTTCCGCTATCGAAACTCGTGGACATGGGATTGCTATAGCTGACGGTGCCATAATTGGAAGTGCCCATGTCATAGCCGACACTAGGAGGACTGTAGGAGGCGCCACCTCCGTAGCTACTTCCAGAGGATGGATAGGTAGGAGCTGAATAGCTAGGTTTGGAATAAATAGCGCTACCCCCACCACCATAGCCCCCACCACCTTGGCCTCCACCACCGCTGTAGCCACCGCCACCGCCGCCGCCACTGTAGCCTCCTCCTCCTCCTCCTCCTCCTCCACCACTGTAGCCTCCTTGTCCACCGCCGCCATAGCCTCCTCCACCGCCGCTGTAGCCTCCTTGTCCACCGCCGCCATAGCTTTCACCACCGCCGCCGTAGCCTCCTTGTCCACCACCGCCGTAGCCTCCTTGTCCACCACCGCCATAGCCTCCTCCGCCACCGCCGCCGTAGCCACCACCACCACCGTAGCCTCCTCCGCCACCGCCGTAGCCTCCACCACCTCCATAGCCATCTTGCATGGGCATTGCTCCATAGCCGGATGGATGAGCCTCCCACACTGGGATCTTGTATGGTTCGTACCCGCCTCCTCCATAACTGTTGTAGCTGGGTGGGCCATACGGTGGTGGGTATCCGTAAGAGTCCTTCTGCTTTTTCTGCTTTCCGTACTTCATTTTTTCAAACAGCTTCTTGAAAGTTCCCTCACTTCCAACGACGATCAGAAACACCAGGAAAAGTACAATCTACAAATTGACAAGGGAGCAAACCAGGATGAATCAACTGAATTTCATCCAGAGAAAGAACAAGCATGTAAATGGCGCTCATGTTACAGCTGAGGATCAGGAATGAAAGCAAAGAGCAGAGAATTGAGTGAAGCAGCGAAGTATGTGTATTGTCTAGCAGATGTGAAGCATATGAAGCATATGATGAGTGTATCAAGAGATCACAGTGCCCCTGAAACCTGACTTATAACCAGAGGCTTAGGGGTTCGTGGTTGTGTTCAAACACATTGATGGGGCAACGCTCATGATCTCCCTTTTTTTCTTATTTTACAGGGAATAAATATTATTATTACAATCACTGTTATTTGTATTATTGAGCCTTCCAGATGTACGTGACATCTGTTTTTCTCAAGATAAGGCGACATATTCTTTCATTTTTCAAAAGCATTTGACACCTAGTTTACATGCATTACCAATGGTAGGTTTGAGAAATTGGGGACATCCATGTTTTTGTGATTCGAAGATTGAGCATCGTTCAGTAGAAGTATAGATATCAAATCGATGACAGATTGAAATGCGCTTGTAACAACAGAGCTGTCAAAATCTGATACCTAACTGGCATTCGGACCTTGCTGACACATTTGATATCATGGGATTTGGCTTTCTAACTTTTAGTCCACTAAATTTAGTGGTTATCTTCAATATGTAAGTTGTATACGAGGACTAGATTTGTCTACAACTGGTTCATTTGGCAATAGAAATCGGTTTTGTGAATTTCTTTCCATTTTCTGAATGCACAGCTTCGCAGCATGGCAGTGCAGCCACACTGCTCTCTAAAGGGGGCCAATTCCCAGAATTCATGTTTGCCGTTACGTCTTGAATTATCCACATCACCAACAGGCAACAGGATTGTACTATGCATCATTGCATGGTCACATGTCCCTGTGTTCAATCAAGCTTCGCAAACATGAACACACACAACACATTGTCATAACGACTCTGCACGAAGTCTGCTGTATCAGAGATGCCAAATAAATTCACCAAAACGTTATCTCCTCCCACATGAACTTGATTCGCCATGTTTGCCATCTAGAGGACGCAAAACGGGGCAATGCCCATGCCATCCATCCGTTTCAAAATCCGTCTTGGTAGTTGGTAAATGAGGTTTTTGTCCACATGTAGGGGGCGGAATTACTATGCAAGCTCAATTGCCTTCCAGGTACACGCTGACCTTAAAGAACTTTAAACGCATCATTTCCGGGACAAATTCTTCGAGTGCGACCAATTAAAATTAACGCGCAAGCACTTTATGATATGAATTTACGTTTTTTCCTAGTTAATTATCAGATTGCAAAAGCGGTGACACACACCTGACCTGATCATCGAGTTGTATCGTTTAATATGATTGCAAAAATAGAGGTTAATAACATGTCGCATTTGATTTCGGCTTATTCCAAAGTGAACCCCCTGGAACCCCCAAAGTGAAACAACTACCTGACGATTTCAAGAATTAAAAGCTGACAGATTATGAATAATATAATATGTAATATAATGGTTTATTACAGTTTATGTTTATCGAAGAACCCTCAAGATCTTTGTTTTTTATGAACCGATAATTAAATTTTCACCTGGTCATTAAAAATGAGTTTTGCCAAACTAGGAAAGACAATGAATTAGGAGGATTTATAATTTCATAAATATTCGCTTCAGATCTACGAGCTATTTGTAATTTTGTTATTTGAAATTGAGATAAAGGAAATAAAAATGAGATGTATCAAGAATTTATAATCCTAACCGCATTTGTAATGTTTTGGAATTTGTATAAAAATTGATGATCCTTAACGAAACCAGACGCGTATGCACATTTTTTTCAACTTGTTAACTGCTTGATAATTAAAAGAGGTTCATAACCCGGAATAAGATGCAGAATACTGAATTTGAAAATGGGCCTTGGGCTTGACTTGCCGGCCAAATCATTTTCGTGCTGCAAATTTTGGCAATTGATGATTGTGTGTGGGCCAGTAGTTTTTGGGAACATAAAAAAGTAGGGTGGAATCGGCCTCCAGCAATAAACGTCATTAATAACTATGGCTTCACCAGGTGTGGAGATGTTCCCACGAGCCCTTCCTCCCCGTACTCAATGCACCAAAAAAATTGCAATTTTCAAATACACCAAACGAATTTCAATTGACACGGTTCAACGTTTGATTAAACCCAATGGTTTGCATGTATAACAATTATTAAATCGGTTCAACAGGATTCATTATAAGTGTTCATGCATATACATGTTATGTAAGTAAAAAGTTGTTAAATTAGAAAAGGAGTTTGAAGGGTAGTATACGTAGAAGGTTATTTTTTTCTGAAACGTTAGTGAGGCGAGTCGTTGGCCTGAGATGGCCCTCCAATGACATAACGTAATAGTTGAGGTCATTACCAGTGACCATGTAATCATGTTGATAAAAACGTCAAACCATTGTACTCATTGTGTTCAGTGTTAGCCCATAATAAGGCTAGCTCCTTGTATTTTCAACGAAATTTCCGCCAACTTAATATAACCACACACAAGTGAACATCGTATTAAGTAACATGTTGGGACGTTAATAAATTTATGAGAGCGGCTATTTGATGCCATTAACTTCAACAACGACTATTTACATTCTTGACAAAGTCAACAAGGGCAGAGGAGGTGCAATGAACTACCAGTTTTCCAGGTAGGGAAAAACTGGGTTATACGTCCATAACCAACACACGAACTTACATCAATTGAGGATGGGAAACATAACGGTCCTGCCCCAACAGGATCCAAACTTGTAAAACCAGTATGAAATCAGATTCTTAATCAAACTTCATTTCCAGGTTACAACACATTACGGATGAGATATATGTAATAAGCTCATCTTTGATGTAAAGTAATATTACGGCAGGAAACTTAAATTTTAAAATATTCAAAGAAAGAATTTGAAAATTAATTTTATTCTAAGTAAATATTCGGATATTACATAATTATTACAATTCAGCTACTGTAACTGTTCAAAAAGAAAATTATTTTTGAAACCGTAATAAAATATCTTATTTAATTTATTCGGCAGAGTAAGTATAACTTTTTCCATTCCATTTCAAATGGTTTTTTACCATAAAACGGTTTAGGGAATTGATTAAACGACAGTAAAAGAAAGAGAGAAAGAGAAAACGAGACGAACTAGCTTGAAACCATTGTATGTTAATACTTTTTAGAATTGCATTTTGAATTGATGACACAAGATGGCGAATGTGCGATCTCGCCTGGATCTTACAAATTTTGATAATACACAATAATCATGACATTAAATTCAATTGTTTGAAATCCTGTATTACTATAAAATTTAAGACATTATATTTGCACGTTTCTGCAGAAGAACATCGTTTAGTTATTGGATAATATCGGTTATGTTATATCTAATTTGTTGATTTCAAATGCTGGGATTTTTCGGAAAAATAGTTTGTCGGAATACTTTTGTTTAACAATTTAATTTTAAATTAGTCACAACGATTATTGTAAGTTATTAAATCGTAATTTAATTTTTTTTAAACTGACCGTCCGTCTTAAATGATTACCTTAGCAGAATAACAGAAAAGAAGAAGAAATGAAAAGAAAATATGAATGGAGAGAGATAATGATAACTGTCACTGTAGTTATTAAGTTTATAGCAAGTAGAAAGCAATAAAGAGTGAATCTGTGTTGAAAATTACTGCGTGTTCGTTAAAAATAATAATAAAACATTGTTATCTAATGCTCACCTGCTTCATCTTGACGCCGATTTTCTATTATCGTCCTGAATAGTTCTTGTTTTAAACTCACTATTAAGGGGATAATTAAGAAAGCGGCCACCAACAGCTAAAGCTGGATGTTAAGAGTAGAAATGCTACCCATATTCATATTGCCCACATTTATATACGACAAAGGCTTGGTCCGATGTGATTGGCCGATTAATTCCCCAGCCAACCTTGAATTTTGTTTGTATACGCAGAGAGAATGTAGGTCAATGTAGCGGAATATGCAGGTTGGACAGTTTAGGAAGTGCCCCCATGTAACGAGGTGTGTTCCAGACAACGACGTCATGCTGATATTGACAGCACATCCATACGTGCACACATGTATATTTGAAATATTAAGAGAAGTGTGGTGATTGATAATAAAACAATTTGCAGCGAGAAGATAACATTGTCCAGCTTGTTCTAACTCTTCCATAAATTACTAAATTGCATCTGCAAATCAGTAAATTACTGAAGAAGTTATTCGAGCTAATACTTTTTCCGAATGCAGACAAAACGTTAATTGAAAAGTATATAAGAGAAGAAAATACAAAATGCAAATTAAGAAAGTGGAAAGATTTCAAAGAATTTTTGATCACAGGAGATTTGATAGAACATTGTAAATGTGACCATTATTACCATGACCGAATCATGACCAAGAAACGTTAATCAGATAATTACCGACAGAACAAATTATTTTCGAGAACCCATTTTTACAGTTTTACAGGATATATCCCGACTCAATTTGATGTTTATCAGCACAAACTCGACATCAAAATCTATATATATGAGCGAATCAGTCAATCTGTAAAAATTAGCATCCACAACAGGACAGAGCTGAATAAATTATAGCAGATGCAAGATTTTTAATTTTTATGCAAACCTCTAAACTAAAAAAGCAGATATCGAACTTGATTATTGATTTAAGCACATCACACCATTGAAATCCTGGCGTTGACTATCCGAGGGCACCAGTGGCAACTGACATGTCAGTTAAACGGATTTTAAGGATGAACAAGCATTGTTAAATAATGGAGACATAAAGATCATTTATTTACATGAATGTAACCCGTTGGATCGAGCATAAATTATAACAAACATGTAAATACGAGCGTTAATTCGACCATCATATCCTGGTCACGGTCACATTGGGACCAATCAACCCGAAAAAGGTTTGCGCATTGACGAACATTTACAGCTCCGTGTGACTAATAATAGAATATTTTCAATTTGGACGTGGTACAACTAGGAAGGATTTTGATAGACAATCGAACCAAGTGAATTCAGCAAACAAACATAACCCATTCACACGTGAAAATACTGGCAAAACGAACCTGACCTCAATCGAGGCTCCTGTCGAAAGATGGCGAATAAATAACAAAATAATTTCGTGTCAAAATTGAATAGCGGCAGTTCCGACACAAAAAAGGCGGAATACAGTTTCTTAATTCGACAAAGTCTCGTTACACAGGTCCTATGCTACATACTCTGGGTGAGAAAACTAGAGGATAAATAAACGCGACCTCAAAACAAGTCGCAATAGTCGTTTTATGATGGTGCTGGTATAAAATGTAAATAAGTTAGCTCGCGTTGTGCATGGGGACGCTGCGCAATTTATGTACTAAAGTTTTTGAAACCTGTAACGGAATTTGAATAGCGCTTTTATAGGGGTTGTATCAGAGTCGTTGGTTCTCCATAAATGACACCGTTCGATCGCCAGTCATCAGACATGGATTTTCTTTTAACGTTTGCGATAGAAATTCATTCTCGATCGAATGTAAATTACAGTATGTTCTGTTTCAAATACTCGTTCACCCATGAAGTAGGGGCCATGTTCGAGCCGGTCCACAGCAGTCCAAAAACTGATGTCAACGCAAATAAAATCATCTTAATCAGGATATCCCCAAGTATTTCTTGTTAGTTTTCAGCATGCATTCATCTCAGAAACCCCAATATCATAAACTGGGGTAAACGGTACGAAAGACCTTACAGGTCACAATTGCACATCGACCTAAAAGCCCTTCTAATCAGATTATCAGAACGTTAGAAATAAAACGAGGATGCTATCGCTCGCATCGTCTTTGTAAGTACATTATATCTTCGAGGTTTGAGATTGATGCGACGAAATATACTCGATCAAAAATAAGTCCATGCACAAATTACATCCGAGGATTTAGGGGATGAGGTGCACAAAAATTTGATACATAGGGGGTAAGGGTCAGCAACGAATTACGATTTATGTTGATGTAAATGCTGTACAGAATATATATGATGCCATCCATCCGTAATTAACTCCATGCAATGTACAGAATTGCCCATTACTATACATAATGCATCACATTTAATTTAGGGAATTTTCCTTAGAAGATAGTCCAGCTACGTGGGCAGTATTAGCACAGGTTTGACTATCTTGCTCTTCTTGTTTAGTACATGTACGTAGGCTTCAATATGAGGGATACAATAGGTATACAAAAAATGCACATACAAAGGGGGTTGCCCAATTCGGACAAAAATGGATTATAGAGGGTATGGGGTGAAAAACTCGCAAATCCAATAGACATAATTTGTGCATGGACCCGAAAGCATGTTGCACAATGACAATGACCATCATCGATCTAGAGCTACATGTACATGCATTTGCCATCATCAAAAGGGAATTACAGTGAACTGGTGCGGAATGTGGCGTGCAAACAGGATGTTTCGAAATAAATCCATCTGTTCGAGTCATAGAAAAGTTACAGAAGCGGACATAAAAGGCAGAATAGGAACCATAACATAAAAGACAGTTTACTCTCAATACCAAATTCGATTTTCTCCCAGGAAACGGATAAGAGCCGCATCCAAATCTGCAGGCATTTAAAGGAACACAATTGATGTAAATCGGGTGTGGAAAATGCCCTATTTGTTTTATGAATCTTAATGCAACGACTATTAAAGTTAAGTATAAAAAAATTGCAAAGGTGCACTGTTTACTATAAAAAACTATCGGAAGTCCTGGACCAATGCACTTAAAATGTTAGATATGACCCCATCCCCTCGGCCCCTTTTGTGTCATAGCCTGCTAGTTGCACTGACTCCTCACTGCAACAAGTGCGCATTCCATTGTATAAGACCCCTAAGGAATGTGGAGAAGGTGGATTCTAGGAAAAATAAGAAAACGTCTGTATTTTTTTCCGATTTCTAAAAAGCATCCTCGCGTATGCTCTAACAAGTTCCACATACAGCATCACTGTCGTTTCTTATTTATCGCCACTGAGTAAACGGTGAATGATGTACAGTTTTGTAAAAACACTATACACGTAGCAAAAGGTCTGCACAAGGTCCAACACAAGTTAGAGATAGGGATGATTTGGCGCACTGAAATGCGGATATGGACCACGTGGGTTCAATGCTCGACCAACGCCATTTCCTTTCAAGTAATTTGAATCAGCTTATGCAACTAAGATGCAGTGTTCAGGGGCGCCGGCAGCAAGGTGTAAGGTGATGATGCACTTGCACCACCTTGCACCTGGATTTAGAAATAAGTCACGATTAGAGCATTTTTTAAACGGATGAAGAGAATCACGATGATGTTTATGCAAATATGAAGATTTGTGCACGTAAGTCAGCCGAATATGCCTAATTAACACATTGCATTTTTACGGGAAAAATGTCTGCACGAAAAGGTTCTCACATCTGCACATTTGTCGCAGTGATCACCTCACCATTTCAGTACATGTACATTGTACATGGTGGTGAACCAAAGACAGTGTACACTGTAGATGACTGAAGATGGAATGAAGTGTAAGTATGGAAATACGCAAATCTAGGGTAATTTGCATAATGCCCAACTGAAATTAATGGTAACAATCGTGCACAACATGTACCCTCACCCCCAGGAGGTCAGGGGGAGCATCATCCGATTATGTTAGTAAGCCGAGACTGGCCCTCCGGCGGGAGAGGATATTGCATTATGCAGAAAATTATTTTTTAAAAAGCGCTCGGTCTACATGTACTGTATGTACATAACCTGATTTTTTTCACCATCATTGGTCATCTCATATCATGGACGAGTTCTGCAGTAGAATAACAAATACATGTACAACGATGCATGTAATTTAGAAGCTAGAAATCTATTCCTTTTTTCCTGTTTGTGGAGTGAACACGAGGGAACATGTGGAAGAGTAATTCACAGGTAAATTAAATGAAGTACAGTTGTAATGTAAACGTACCTATACTATATACTTATTCTTGGTAAGCACAATAAAACTATTTTATGGTCACCTGCAAACGAACGAGAGGAACGAGACCATTAAGGAAAAACAGTTGTATTAACTACACGCCCAATATTAAACACAAAAAATTAACAAAATATCCTAGTGGAATTTCCTATTGACCTTGAAACCTACATTTCTGCAGGTTTTTAACGAACAAATTTGATCCTGAACTCAGAACATAACCTTAGGTCACAGTGTTGTTAACTGTTCCACGAAAAAAAATTAGACAGGAGTCAAGTTTTGCGCCTAAAATGGCAGGAATATAATTAAGAAACTACGCGTTGGTGGATCTCTGACTGTGAAGTCTGTGATGGTAAACTGGACGCTAGATTTTATGCAAATGAAATACATGAGCCTTACGCCCATGCCAATGGACAAAATCATCGAATGAAAAGCTGATAATCAAATATGGACAAAATCCAGTCATAATGTATATGTAGATACAGTCGATTAGGCTGCTCGCCAACTATACAGTATAATAACGTACTGTAGATCGATCTGCAGCCCCTGTCAATAAAAAATGCTTATATCATACTACACTGTATACTGTAAGTATGAGCTTGTCGACAGTGTCCATCAAGTCGATCAATGTTAATACAGAACATTTCAATTAAAACATTGATTAAAAATACCTAATTGAAAAGTAAAGCCAGACGTGGTGTAGACTGTATTAGGTAATGAACGTCGTTGTCTAAAATAGCACCTGATTGTCTTGAAGCCATAAAAAGTTGCCTTCAACGGATTTTACTTTAATTTGTATTCATAGGCATACATGTACATACATGGATTTTTTCATTCCAAGCATTTTGTTCCAGCGCTTCGTTTACGTAGTGAAAAACTTTAATGAACAAGTTGTTGCTTACATGGACTACATTACACCTATCATTAAAATAATAAATCTGATACCACGACGTTATGTAAAATAAAAAAATACTGATATCGGCCGAAATATTCATACTTAATTTTCGAGTTCACGAAGCACGTGTGGTCCCTCCGGGAATGTCTAAGAAGTGCTCTATTTTTTGTTAACTGTTCAGACACGAACCGTTAAATGCAGACATTGTAATTATGAAAGGATGGCGCTCAACGGCCTAAAATAAAAATAGGAATTTAAATGGTTCACCATTTAAATGGCTAAGAAGTTTAACGAGGTTATAAAAATTGTCAAACAAAATCTGGACCAATATTCATTTTCTAGGTAAGGCAGGTTAGCAATGCAACTTTTGTGCTTAAAGTAACACACCAACTCTATAAAAATGTATTCATTGACATAGAATTTCGACAGTACATGCAGTTCCAAATAGTCCCCAATTCAAAAGCAAGTTTTCTTTACTGAAAAGCAATTAATGAAGGAGTTGAGTAGTGTAGAAAATTAGAAATAAGAAGTGTTGATCGAATACAGCAAAGTTCTCGCTTCAAGTTTTAAACAATCGTATTTAAAATACAACAGAAATCGTCTATAACGACATCAGCTATTGTGACCGAACGTTCCATAAAAGCTTGGTTTTAATCTGACCCATGCTAAACAATCTGTTATTACGACGATTACGATTGGTTATAGCCACGGATTAATCCTGTTTTGGCTATCGGATATAGCGACCAACTGAATAGGTGGCAATTAGGGGTTTCTGTGAACATTTGTTTCGTGAATGTTTCTGAGACCCTGAAGTGGGATTGACCATAGGGATTATTCATACATGCTGTACATACACTGTACACTCATGCTTGCGCATTTATTATCATGAAAAATGGAGTATTGGTTATTGCGATGTCATTATAAACGATTTCTACTGTATTCAAAACGAGCGCAATTTTGCGAAAACGCCCACCAGCGTGACAGGTCTTTATGAAAGTTCCCTAGTTGAGGAATATTTAGTCACACTGCCTCCTGGTGGGACAAAGGCGCGTCAATATAGCAGCAAATGCAATGGCGGTGGTCGAGGGAACAAAACCTATTCATGTGGTAGGCGTCTGAAAACACTGTAGAGAGGACGATTGGAAAATTAGTCGACGCTTAGGACGAAGATAGGAAGCCTTGAAAATGGGTGAGTTTTGCTAAAATATTCGCATTTCACCCTTCAAAAATACAAAAGGCTCGCTTTCTCACCCCTCCTGCAATATTCAGTTGCCGTGGTAACATTGACTGTAGGCATACCTAGCCTACTGTCCTACATATCCCTCTGGCTAGCCAATCTACAGCTGTGGGTAGAAAACTAAAAGCGGGTACTGAGAAACTCCCAGAGGAAATTTCAATACCTACACAGCCAAATTTAGTACATGCATTTTGAATATTGCGTTGCTCTGAACATTACATGATTGAATTATTTTGCTATCCAATCATTTGCTATAAATGCAATCAAAGATGTTCTATTCAATTCCATTTGATCGCTTTTGATTTATTTTTTATTAAGAGATTTTTCTTTTGTAATGATTGATCTCGCGAATTTTAGTTTTGTAAAGTTATCGTATAATATGTACAGCTGCATTATAAATTTTATTTTTTGGAAATTACGCAAATTTTTTAATATTTATCAAATTGTTCAAATTGTTCGCATTTTAAAATTATACATTAAATGAATTTAACCGAACAATTTGGAAAACATTAAAATCGAAAGATTTATATAAAAAAATTATAATAAAGATTTATAATAAAGGTTTTTTAAAATCACTTTCATTCTTATTTTTAAAATGATATTTTACTCCCAAATTTTTGACCCAGTTGAACAACAATGTAGTTTTTATTGAGCTATTCTGTAGTTTAACGGTATGATTAAGTGTTTTAGAAATAAAAATCTTGTATTTTGTATGTGTGTGAGCTGTATGTACAGTGTAAGCCTACATGTAAGTGTCTGCATGCACCTTCTGATGGAAAATAGTAAATGAAATTACGAATTCATGTTTGTAAAACTAATGCCTAAAGTACATAAAAGCGCTTGTTTAGAAAACACGATAAGATAATTTTTTCGCAATTTTATCCAGTTTCAAGTGCATAAGATGTGGATTTGTAAAACAACTCGCGTAATCTGGTACATTCATATAATGTATAATGTGACGCCAATAAAAACAGCAATGTGTGCATGTTTACTAATTTATGTTTAATGAGAAACGCACGCTCCAGTGCCTTCTACAGGTAGTGTTTTGCTAATATTATGTGGCGTAATCAGAGTGGGCAAAGACGACAAATTTGTTGAAGCAGTGAACCAAGTATGAAAAAATTCTTATTCCCGGAATTATGTCATTTACAAAACTGATGTTAAAGTGAGGCAATTGTTCCGGTATTTACGCACTATTTAATGAAATTGCCATAATTTGTAGTCCATAAACGATAACCAAAAAATGGGCAAAAATACTCTTTTTTGAAAATTTACCGACTGCAGCTAGCATACATGAACAGCAGATTTATAAGCTTAGTGCATGCAGGGTTATTGCTTGTACAAAATATGAATTGGGTTTTAAAAACTTGTTACATGTAAACTACTGAACGGAATCGACCATGCCAGACACGAAACGGAAAGGAAACTCTCCAATTTTAAAACAGGTGTGTTAGCATTTAGTCATAATGCTAATTTCAGATTATTTCTTCACCCAGATTTTTTTCAGCTGCAAACATTACTTAGTCAAATTATACTGTATCACGAAAGTGCTGTTAAACAACAGCAAATAAAGCACCTAATGAACAAAAGGTTCATAATGTGTACATAGACTGTAGGCTACATGCATTACAATTTCAATTTCATGAGCATGTAATGTAATTGTACACGTATTCTGTTTTTGGGCCTTGTATACGATCCAATAACAAGGATGTCATTAGTACATGTATTCTACATTGCAATAACGTATATTTCCAATTGGATAATTTTTACAATTTACCAACTTCCTACTTTAGTATCGTCCATCTATACATGCCCTTCATATGGCGTGTCACTTAGTTAGGCTCGGTTCAGTATATTTAGTGTCTGTAGAGATTGAGAAAGGGGACTATCATCGTTTGAACAGTGTAGAAACACTGAATAGCGCGAACTTTCAGATATTTGGTAATGTGAGCAAGAACGATTTCATATTAAAAAAAAAAGTAAAACAACCTATTAGCGTGTTTTTGTGTTCAGAATGCACAACTTTGAAATTTTTTATCCCAGTAAATGTTATTCAAATGCCTATAATTTTCTTGAGATCTAAGCTGTATGAATATAAAATCCAAAAAACAGTTGATGTATTAGCTGTGTAACTTCCTCAAACTGTTCCTTCAGGTTTTGGAAGTACGCTATAGCATCTTCAGGCTATTTTCAAAAACGTTCAAAAGAATAAGCCACGTTTAGTGAAATGTCAAGATACGTCGGTTGCCTAGGACGAATTATAGTGTTTGATAACGAAAATGAGAGTTGTGATAATCACTATTAATAGGACAAGTGTGTTATCGAGGCTTGTATAAAATGTCATGGGGGTCGTCGTAGCGTATGAGTATTGAATACTATCAGCATCAAATGCTACATGGTCTCAAAACTCAAAATGAAAGAGTAGAAAAAAATAATTTCGTTTCCTTGACATTGATGTGTGATCAAGCGGATGTTATACATGTACATGTGCAGGTAGCATCTACAGCGGTGTTTCCCAACGGGGGCGGTACCGCCCCCCAGGGGGCGTTGAAGAGACCTAGGGGGGCGTTATTGGTCCAAGGCAAATTTGGGGGGCGTTGAGGACCAACCGCCGCCCCCCTGGTGAATAAGAAGATTCCCTACCAAGTGTAGAGAAATGGCCCAAATTTCATATATGAGGGCGAAAATTTTTCGCGGCGAAATGAAAATTGAAAAAATGAAAAGATGAAAAAATGAAAATTTTCCTTTTTTCATTTTAACTGCAGCCCCTTAGCCCCCTCAACAACCTAACTGGATATGCCCTTGTATACAATACCCACAATAATGTGCGGAGTTTAGTGGTCGAACGTGCACTGTGAAATGCACCTTTGATAGACACAGGGCCGCACATGCAGTTTATTGGCTCTTCCTTGATCCCTCCGTATGAAACAGGTGAACCAATCAAATCAAACAACAGT
>JAQFYZ010000037.1:0-96032 GCA_034695085.1 Cylindroiulus punctatus
GGGAAATTTACTTGGGTTGTCAGGGAATGTCAGGGAAAGTCAGGGAAATGATTTTGTAAATTTGAGTATGAACCCTGGACTGATGATATCAAATATCAATATACTTGAGGGCAGTAAAACAAACTCAATTTTCATTTGGATTCACGATGCGGCTTTGGCTGTTAGCAAAGGCATGAGCCTTGAATGCACGGGCCTGGGGAAGGGACACCTACAGTTCGGAAACTGGATAATAATAATAATAAATTTTATTCCTCGTATGGGAAAGGGATTGATTGGGTTTGGTACAACCACTTATAAGCATCCCGACAAAAAGTATGGGTAACAGTTTGATAAAAATCGAGCAAGTTGAGATTCCGCAAGTTGGATTTCAGCTCTCGCATGCTGGTGGACATAACAACTTTTGATGGATGTTTGACCTATGGTGTGAAAGAGTCATTGTTGATTAGTTTATGTGTACTACCTTTTTACTACTTTTTGACATTTACTCACCAGACACATTGTACATCTAAAATTAAAGTTCAACGCCCGACGCAGCGGGTTCATGTCAGTGCAAAGAAGTTCATCTTTTCCATTGCTTTTTTAATACCTAACTTTTAAGTATAGCCCTTGGCAGAACCAGCTGACGAGACCAGAAGCCACCGACCAAGGCCTTGCATTCCACGAGCTGCATTCATCGGTGTCCGCTTCTACCGGCTACGGACTGCTTCCACCCTTTCTCCCGGAACCGCTGCCATCGAGTGACTGGCCATTGCGACACTGGACACGTCTGGCGACTGCCGGACCACCTTCCGGGCGCTCCGGGCCGACTTTCGGCGATTCACCACCGCGAGCCGGCTCACCCGGCCGGGGGCGGCTGAGATCGAACTTGAGAACCTACGGGCGCTGCGGGCCGCCCCTTCAGTCCTCGTCGGACAGCGGCTCGTACTGCGACGACATGAGCGGCGCCGGCTCGCCCCTGGACGCCGACACGGGCGAGTTGCTCCTGGAGGAGCCGGACAGCGACTGCGGCTGGGGCTGCGTGGACGAGGGGGCGTTGGCCACGGCAGAGGGCGAGGCCGGTCCGGCCAGGGATCGTACGGAGAGCGCCGAGAAGGGGTAGGTGTAGGTGGTGCTCACGCCGCCCATGCCGCCCACCATGCCGGCGCCGGGGAAGGCGGACGGCGCGCTCACCGTGCTGGAGATGCTCGGGTTGGGGTAGGTCGAGCTCACCGACTGGCCGTCGGCGCCGCTGGAGGAGGACGCCGCGGGCGCGTAGGGCTCCTCGCCGCACTCCGACGTCGAGATGCCCTCCTGCGGCGGCGGCGACACGGGCTCCAGCTTGGAGGACGTGGCGCTGTCGATGGCCGCAGACTCGTCGATGACCATCTCCCCGCCCGACTGCGGGCTGTCGGCCGCGCGGGACGCGTCCTTGTCGCCGCTCTTGCCGGAGCTAACCTCGTCGTCCCAGCGGCTCTTGGAGCCGCGGGGGGCGCTTCGGCACTGGGCCTCGGCGCCCTTGGTGTAGTCGGGCGACGAGGAGGAGGACGACGACGACGTCTGGATGCCGCTGGCAGAGACGCCGAACGAGGTGGACGAAGCGGACGAGAGGCCCTCGTTGGTGCGGCCGGCATCCGCCCGGTCGCTGGAGCTGCGGGCCTCGCCGTCGGTGCTCTCCGACACCATCTGCATAGAACTGCTCTCCGGCGCCCCGTGGCCCTCGGCCGACAAGCGCGGCCGCTTCCTGGCCGCGGCCTCCTCCGCATCCGGGCCCGCGGTGTCCGAGCTGGTGGGCGAGATGGAGCTGCCTCTGCCGGCCGGCGGCGGGCCGGGGCGCCCGCCGCCGGCGCCGCCGGAGGACACCTCCATGGCGTCGAAGCCGCGCTTGTAGGGCGGCCGCGGCATGGTGGAGGACGCGGCGCCTGCCGGCTCCATCTGGTGCAGCATGGCGCTGGGGTGCGAGTGGTAGATGGCGCCGGGCACGTACTGCGAGGCGGGGCCGGGGAAAGGCCCGGCAGAGAGCGGGTCGGAGGCTTCCATGGCACCCCGGCCGTACTTGGAGGTGGAGGGGCCGAAGGGCGCCCGGTCGTCGGCGGAGGCCGTTGCGGCCGCACCCTCGGCCGGCGACTCCTGGCCCTCCTCGGAGGTCTTGCGCATCTCCTCCACAATCTTGTGCTTCACGTAGTTCTCGAAGGGCGAAAGGCCGGCGGGCTGCGAGGCGGCGGCAGCCTCGGAGCTGTCCGGCGGCTGGTGCGCGCGGCGGGCAGTCAGCAGGCCGGCGATGTTGGGGCTGGCCAGCCAGGGCGAGGACGCCCGCTGCGTGGTGCTGGAGGCCTCGGGGCCGGACGGCGGCGAGATGGGCTCCACCTGGTAGCCGGGCGCCTTGGGGGCGTCCGAGGGCCGGGGCGAGGCCGGCTGCGCGATGCGGATGATCTGCCGCTCGTCGGGCGCCAGGTGGCCGCGGGCAGCTGCCGGCGGGCTGCGGCGCTGCTGCTGCTGCTGCTCCTTGTCCTGCTGCAGCGCCCGGCGCAGCTTCCAGCTGTAGGCGTGCTGCGCCGCACCGTCCTCCACCGGCGACTTGCCGCGCTGCGCCGCGTGCATGGGGGCGGCCAGGCGGCTGTCGGCGCCGTCCTGGGGTGGATAGTGCCTGGCGGGGCCCGGGGCGCCCCGGCCGTACTGCATGGCCGCCATGTGCGGGTCCACGTTGGCGCCGTGGTAGTCCTCGGTGATGATGGCGTCGATGTGCTCCTTCAGCGAGAACTTCTGCTGCTGCGCGGACGGCGACGGCGGCGGGGGCTGCGGCGTGCGGCCGCGGCTTCGGGGCCGGTCGGCGTAGGCGGACGCCGGGGGCCCGTCGTCGATGGTCACCACGATCTCCTCCTTGGCGGGCTTGGCCCTGGGCGCCGTCATCTTGTAGGGCGACGCGTGCTCGTCGGGCCCGGCGGCATCCGGGCTCTGCTGCTGCCGGTAGCCGCCGGGCTTGTCGGGGCGCCGGGGCGGCGACGTGTCCTTGTCGATGTGGTGCGAGATGATGGCCTCGATGAGGTTGGCGGCCGTCAGCGGCGTCTGCACCTTCTCGCCTCCTCCGGGCGGCGCCTCCTTCGGCTCGTCCTTCTCCAGCGAGTCGAAGAGCAGCTTGGACGGGTCGCGGCCCATCTGCCGGAAGGTGGTGGCGCCGCGGGCCGCGTAGGCAGAGTACGCCTCCAGCGAGGACGCCCGGCGGCTGTTGGCCAGGTCCTGGGGCGGCGGCGACCGCCTGGGATCGTGGTAGCCGCTGCCGTTGCCGCCCGGTCCTCCTCGGGGGAACATGGGGCTGTGGTCGCCCACGCTGTCCACGTCCGGTGCCGCGTCCCTGGGCGAGGGCTGCCCTCCGGCCATCTTGTAGCGCATCATGCGCTCGGCCTCCATGCGGGCGTAGTCCGGCCTCACGAAGTGCTGCTGCTGCTGCTCCTGCTCCAGCTGGTACATGGCCCGCATCTTGCGCTCCCTGGCCTCCTCCATCTGGGCGTTGTCGGCGCTGCTTCGGCCGCCCATCTCGTACTTGTGGCGATCCTGGGCCATGGAGTGGTGCGAGTCCTGGAAGCTGCCGCCCTTGTTCATCTGCTGCTGCTGGGACTGCTCGGCCATCTTGTCCTCCCTGGCGCCCATGGGCAAGCCGGGCTGCTGAGGCTGCTGCTGGTGCTGGTGGCGCTGTTCGTGCGACAGCATGGCCACGTGGTGCGGCGCCGGATGGTGCTTGGACAGGTCCTTGCTGGAGGACTGCGCGTAGGCCACGTCCACCAGGGCGCTGAAGGCGTCGTGGCCGTGGGCGTGCACGTGCCGGGGCGAGGGGGCGCCGCCCTTGGATGTAGACGAAGAGATGGCGCCGCCGTAGGCCGCCTCCATGTCGGCTCGGGGCGAGGCGGGCTTGGGCGACTGGATGACGCCGGTCATCTTGCCCTTGGCGGCCATGGCCGAGGGCGCCGAGGAGGCCGTCCTTATGACGCTGCGCGACTGGCCCGGCGGCGGCGTGGAGTGCGGCGGCATACCCGAAGGGCTGCTTCTGGGGCCGCGGGACCAGGGCGGGCCCGGCGAGGCGTTGCTGGACGACTGCGGTGGCGGCGGCTCCAGGACGTCGATGGGCGAGGACGGATGTCGCACCAGGCGAGCATCGGGGTGCAGGTAGGCGCCCGGCGGCAGGCCCGGCTGCGCCGGATAGGGGTACATGGGGTGCAGACGGTGCTCCATGACCACGGCCTGCGGGCTGGAGTCGCGGGCCCGCGGCGACAGCCGGGAGTCCTTGTCGCCCGAGCTGCGCCTCACCTGCATCTGCTGCGAGATGTAGTAGTCCGTCATGATGGTCTGCCGCGAGCTGATCTGCGACTCGGTGGCGAAAGGCGGCCGGGCGTACGGGAAGCCGGCATAGGGGTATCCGGCCGGCGGCGGCGACATGCGCCGGTAGTACTGCTCGCCACGCTCGTACATCATGGGCCGGGGCGGCAGACCCCCCTCGGCTAGCATCATCATGCCCCGGGGCCCGGCCTCGACGGGCGAAGGTCCGCCTCCTGGCTGGGCCGGCGGTGGTGGTCCTTCGGCGCGGCGCTTCTGCGAGCTGGACGGCTCGTGCAGCACCGGCGTGCCCAGGGTGATGGAGCCGCCTTCCTTGGCGTGCTGCGGCGGCGTTAGCTGCCTCAGGAAGTCGTCGTAGCGGGTGTTGGGGTGCGACAGCGGTACCACGCCGTGCTGCTGGGTCATACCCGGTTGGTTGACGGGCGTGCCGTGGGTGATGGAGCCGGAAAGAGAGATGGGCATCATGCCGAAGTGCGGCGATGGCGGCTTGTCTTGCTTGGACGACAGCGAGGGGTGGTGGTGCTGCTTGCCCACGTTGACCAGTGGCGGTGGCTGACCGCCGCCGCCCTTCATGCCGCTGCCCATCTTGCCCGCGGACGACGACGAGGACGGCGGCGAGCGGCCCTGCGACTGATAGTGGTGGTGCGGTGGAGACGAGGCCCTCTGGCTGCCGGGCAGGTGCACGTGCGGCGGTGGCGGCGGTTGCGGCGCGCGGTCGGGCGCGAAGGCGGAGGGAGACTTGGTGCGCGGCTCGGGCTGCCGCATCATGTAGTACGGCTCGCCCCTGTGCGGCTCGGGCAGGTGGGCGCTGGGCGCCTCGCCGGGCCGGCTGTACTGGTTGGAGTGAGCAGGCGGCGGCACGGCCATGTTGCGGTCGGACGCGTGGTGGTGGCCGTGGTGGGGCAGGTGGCGCGAGGGCGTCTCGGGCGGCGGTTTCTGTGGCACAGACGGCGACATCCTGAAGGCGGAGGTGGACGAGGGGCTGGGGCTGGGCCGCTCCCGTTTCATGGACAGGTCCTCGGCCTTGTACTGCTCAGCGCTGTCGGGAATGTAGAGGTTGACAGTGGGCAAAGCCGCGGGCGGCGGTGGGCCGAGGTAGCCGCGGGGCGGAGTGGGGGCGTGCGGCTGGTGTGGCTGGTGCTGATGTGGCGGGTGGTGGTGGAACTGCGGGGCGTACATCAGCGAGGGCTGGACCTGGTGCTGCGCTGGCTGCGGCGGTGGCGGCTGCTGCTGCTGCTGGGCCGGCGCCATGTGTGCTGCGGGGCCGTGCGAGGCCGGCACTTGCGGCGACGAGGAAACGTACTGCTGCATAGGGGGCCCTGCGGCCTGTGGCGGCGCCTGCTGCTGTTGCTGCTCCCTGGGGCGGCTGCCCTTCATGGCGCTGGGCTTGGCGGAGCTCCGCAGGATGTCCTGGATGTTGGGAATGTGCGATCCAATGCTACCGGCGCCTCCCGTCCGGCCGGGGGAGCCGTTGGGGAAAGACGTGTCAATGGCCTGCTCGATCAAGTCCCGCACGGACTTTGTGAAGATGTGCTCGCCTGGTTCCAGGTCGGGGCGGTCCGGCTGCTTCTGGCCGCCGTGCATGGGCTGCTGCATTGGCTGCTGTGGTGGCTGCGGCTGCAGCTGCTCCCGGGGCATGAAGAGCTGGGGTCCCCCTCTGGAGTCGGTGCGGATCACGTTGGCCTGGTTGAGGAGCACCTTGACCCGGGATTCGTCCAGCAGCGAGGACGTCATCATCTGGGCGCCGGAATTGAAGCGGCCGCCGGCGTCGTGGTGCTTCGGCCTGTCCGTCTTGCCCGAAGCGGAATTCACCGACGGCATCTCGCTGTCCAGCTGGCTGCCGCCCTCATCGGCGCTCACCGTGGCACTACTGTCGTAGTCGGTGTTGCTCTTCAGGCTGGTGCGGGAGACGCTCAGACCCGTGGTCTGCTGGAGCAGCACCGGCTCATCTCCAAAGGCGCCTCTGAGGTCCCCTTCCTCGAGCTTGTCCTTGTCTATGGATGACCGGTCCTTGAAGGACTTGTCCGGCACCCCGCTTTGAACTGCAGAATGGATAACGAAAAGAACGAAATCAGTGGTCGGCATAAGAACAATGTGGCTTCTGTTATAAAGTACTACAAAACTCTGGCCAATTTTTAAAAATTAGAATCGCTAAAGAAGGATGGACCCCAACAGCTTTATAC
Organism: Cylindroiulus punctatus; assembly: GCA_034695085.1. Taxonomy (NCBI): domain Eukaryota; kingdom Metazoa; phylum Arthropoda; class Diplopoda; order Julida; family Julidae; genus Cylindroiulus; species Cylindroiulus punctatus. The sequence goes on from JAQFYZ010000037.1 coordinate 6,489, forward strand.
CTTCGTTTAGATTTTTGTTTGCTGGACTCGGAGCACTGGCCGTGTCGCTGGAGTCCCTGTCCGGCCCGTTGAACTCCTCGCAGCTAGACGTCGTCTCTCCGCTTTCTTCCTCGTCAGTGACGGTCGGCGGCGCCTTGCCATCTTTGTCCAGCTTGTCCGAACCACCCTTCGACTGCGAATCAAAGTGACAAAGATAAGTACAATTGACATGGTTTTCAAACAACCATCGACATAAAAACAAATTGTTTGAGTTTCGAACACTGAATTTTATAAATAAGTTTTAAAGTACGTGAGTACTCGCGAATTAATTGTTCCTTAAAATATTTCGTTGCAACATCCATTGTAAACCAGTTCTTGACGAAAAATTAGATTGGTCGATGCAAATGTTAATTCCAAACCCAGTATTTATGAAATAAAAGACGCAAGCCTCACCCTCTTCCGTTCTGACACCAGGCTGTCGAGCCCGAGCTTCCTGCGGTAGTTGAAGTAGAAGTTCTTGCACTGGGCCTCAGTCTTGGTGGCGACGACGCTGGCCATCTTGCTCCAGTTGGTGCCGTGCTCCCGCAGCACCCTCTTGGCCATCTCCATCTCCTCCTCAGACCAGCGCGTCGCATCCCCGCCCGCGGCGTCCTCGTCACCATCGTTGGACCAGGCAGAACTGCCGAACGGCGTGTCGGAAGACGCTCGGAACTCGCTGTCTTGGACGGGGGCGAGCAACGGCTCTCCGGAGGCGCCCGTGATGCTGCTCAGGCGTCTGGTAATGCGGTTGAAGCAGGCGGAGCAGCACTTGGTCACTTCAGAAGGGATTTCTTCGCAGCATAAAAAATTGTCGATCAACATTAATAATTCAACGAAATGCTCCTGAGAGCCAAATGTTTTTGATTCGTGGGAAGGCATGCGAGGACTCCGTCAATTTAATTTTGATAACCGAGTCAGACGACTTATCTTTCCAGTTAATTTCAGAAAATAGCAAACATAAATGATTTTAAAGACAAAAGGGAGCTAGCTCCCCGAACCAAAAAAACCCAAAGGGAATCTAAATCCATAGCATCAGGCATCTGGACTATCAGTGTCCTTGTCCCTTCCTGCCCGACGAGCATTGTAATACTTACGCAGTTCCTTGACGATGACATCTTTGACTTCCGGAGGCAAATCCGGCCATTTTCCAGGCAGGGGCCTCAGGCGCTTGACCCTTCGCTTCGGAGTCCGGCAGGACAGGATCGGACAGCTGAGAGATCAGGAAGGTGCGAGGAGAGAAAAAATTCGGAAATTAAACAACCATTTCACAACCACTGCGACCACGAGCAGAAAAGTAAGATTAAGGAAAATGGAGGAGAGTGGAATTCTGACTCGGTGGATGTGCGTTAGCTGCACTTGAAACGACAAATCCTCATTTCAGTGGAAGTGTTCCACTGATTCCTAAGCCCGCTCAGCCAGTCACAGAGGCTTCAGGTCAGAAAAATTCTCGCTTACCAACTCATTTTTGTCAGGACTTGCAGGCCACAATGACTCACTTCCCTGGCACAAGGTCTGAGACCCCAGAGGGCCCAATGATCCTCACTATGGCATGGCATCGTAGCAAAAGTACAACTTCAGACCTAAGCCAACTGAACTTTGCCAGGAGTCGCTATATGGCCTGCGAGCAACACTTGAGCCGATGAGGGGACATCCCCCCGTGCTCCAATCGGCCATCATCCCATGAGTTCTGGGAAGGCACCATTACGAAACCGTGGACTACGGTCTGTGTACAAACACAGATCCCAGCAGCCGATAGACGTCTCGCAACCCATTTCGGGGATCGAAGGTGGCCGAAAGCAGAACAAACGCAATGCCAAACAATGAGTGATAAGGGGTGACTTCATCCGCGACGCAAGCAGAGATAGCGCCTGCCGGTCCAGGATGAACAATACGATTTGTTGCATTTCTGGTCGTCACGTCGCGTTGAAAAGCCCCACATGACAGCTGAATATTTTCGCTATCGCCCATTGCGATATAACATTGCAATGATAACAACAAACATCGGTGAGGTAAGGGGCAGTAACCTCGAACTGGCTCCGTCCTTCAGACCACCTTGAATCAAGACCGAAATCTCGAATTGCCTGACATTTAGGGCAGTTTGCCGCCATTTCCTTAGAACGGTTACCATTTCCTAACCTAAACCTGAGGCATCTGGTAACATCCAGATTTGACACATTCGCACAACGATCATAGCCAATTCCCCCTAATTACTTGCAGATCAGATGCAAGAAAATTTGACTCCACCTGTTTTGAATGAAATGAAAAACCCTAAAGGTAATGGTCACCTATAGTGGTCGCCAAGAGCCAATCTGAGATCTTCTAAAGTCATAATTATGGTCACTTTGTAAAATATTGAGCAGGAAATTCTAAGGCAGTTGGACTTAGGTTAAACAATGCAAACAATTAGTTGATAGCATCCATTAAAAAAAGCTCTTTGGGTCCATATCAATTCTTATCAGTTTAAACTGTCCTTTTGGGAGTGAAGGGATCCAAGCGTGTCAAGGAAGGGAGCAATCAACTCCTCCGTATGAAGGGAGGTTCGATTCAAGTTGAAGAGCAGGGATGTAAAACACAGTCGTGGCTGAATTCCAATGACACTGTTCAAAACCAAGTTCAACCTTGTGCGACACAGCCGAGCCGTCTCGGAAAATCCAAGAGGGCACTGAAAAGGGGATTTGGGAGTCGCAAGAAAAGAGCAGTGAGACTATGTCGGGGTGATACATACTGGGTGTACCTGCTCCTAACGGACTTGCAGCGACAGGTGCTGCAGACGCGAGTGTCCGGCGTGACCTCATCTTCCTTCAGGCTGTACAGGTGGCAGCTGCTCTTGCTCACCGCCCGGCTCTGGCCGTAGTGCTCCAGCTGAGTCTTGCACACGGCGCACTGGTGAGGTCCTCCGTGTTTGCCTGAAATTGAAAGTGGAAAACGCCATAATTAGTAGGAGAATTTGAGACACGTCCAAACTTACGCAATAGCTCAACTAGCTAATTTTTCAGTAAGGTGATGTCCTTCGATTCCTGGTCGTGAAGGGCGTCTTCAGGATGTTCACATAATATCAATATCTACCTTGCAACGAAGATTTTGAACGTTCGTTATTATTTATTTTATACAAATTTGTCGATTCATTTGTCGACGCAAAAGTATGCCCAAACAGAAGTTTATGCCTGCTAGGCGACGACAAAATTTCCCATCCACGGCCATCGACTCATAACCGAGCCTCGTGGCTGTGCCCCCTCGGCGAGAGCAAGGCAGAAAAACAAAACCGAATCCGGATGACTTCGACTACGATCAGAAATCCCAGCCTCCCCGCAGTAAACACGGTGGGAAAGAGGTAGAGGAGTCGGGTCCCCCAGTTTAATCTACTAAGAGGCCCCTCCATCCCCGGAAGCAAAATCAGAGTGAAAACCCGGATTCCGCTGAGGATGAACGTTCCACTTATCCGGGCTTAATATTTTCACTTAGAAGGGTTTGACTGCGCGAGTGTCACCATGTGCCACGAGTCTGGCACTTTGTCACTTATTGCAATGAAAACGATAAAAAATGGCAAAAATCCAAAAAATTTGCCATCTTTTAATATTGAACGCAGTAATTCACGACTTATAGAACAAAAATTATAGCCAGATAGTGGAGGAATCATGTAGGTTCATGGTTGAGGTGTTCACATTTCACAAATTTACCGTGTTCTAGATTCAAAAGTGCAGCCCGAATGGGGTAAAACCATCACTGAGTTAATATCTACATTTCGGTTACCGGTAGGGGTTCACATTTAAAAAAATTTATCGTGTTTTCCTGTGTTATCTAGATTTCCAAGAGCAGTCTGAATGGGGTATGGGTGAAAAGCTACACCGGCTGGCGATGGCAGCATCGGAAATCAGTGTCGGATATGGAAAAAGCTCAGCAGCGACACCCAACGACAAGAAATCCGCCAGGGGGGCCGGGGGAGCGCCACGGAGGGGGGCAGGTGGAGGCTTTTATCGAAATTACCTGCTCGCAGTGTAAATAGTGCGACAGATCACTCCCTTCAATTACAATTTATATTTAATTAAATACATTTGCCCAAATTGCTCGCCGTTCAAACAAAACGCGATTCCCCGGGTGGGGGGCCCGGGGGATCCGGGAGGGCGGCCGAGGCCCCCCCTCGCTCTCCGATCCGAATCGGCGTTTACGACAAGAGATGAAATCACGACGACATACGTGTGTTTTGCGTCAAACACGCTCGGGCTTCGATTTTTTTTCTCGTTTGCCTTGCTTTCATGCTCTTCCCCCTATGGGGGCTGACATATGCTAGCTGACATATGACCGCCAGCAAATGCTAGGAGTTAGGAGTTGATGTCCACCTGAGAGCCTTGAGAACAGAGAAAAGTTACCATCGAGAGAAGCCCATGAAACCACTGTGGTGTCCACGCAACCACCCACCAAAAGGGGTCGGGGTCGGTTAATGAGCCTCTAATTAGGGTGTCCTGATGCCAGAACAAACAATGGCCAAATGGACGTTTGATGTCAGCACCCCAAAGTACCCTCGAGCACGCAAACGTCATCAAAAATTCATTAAAAAAAAACTGATTTAATTGCGAGATAAATCGGGATTGAAACACGATGCCAGTCGACGCAACCACATAAAAACGAAGTTTGAAAAAGTCCTGCTCAGGGCGCAAAATGTTAGGTCACAAAACGATACGTTCATGTATTATGTCATCACAATTTAACCTTTTGATTCGTTGCTTTTTGCATGCTTAAACTAACCAGGGTTCCCCCAGAAATTCAATTTTCAACTTTCCTGACTTTTCCAGGTTTAAAAAAAAATCCCTGACCATTACAATTTCCAAAATATGGCATTTGCCAATGCAATAAGTGCTATTTTTATTTTAAATGAATATAAACATAAGATGAACACAAATTTCAATAAGGAATCAGCAATTCTAATTTTAATTACAATTTCATACAATTCGGAATTGCTGGCTTCAATTGATGCCTTGAGTTTCTTGGCTTCTGTATCAAGAGATGTTAAAATTTCCCTGCCTTTTTTAAGATAAATCAATCTTCCCTGACTTTTTCCATATTTCTCCAGGTGTTTTCAGCTCCCCTGACTTTTCCAGTTCTGGGGGAACCCCATAACTAACAAACTATCCTTAAAGTTAATTTCTTTCAACATCTTCCTACATGGGGGAGGGTGTCTGAAAATCGTGATAAAAGTGATGCAATGATACCACGTGATATTCGAACGTCCCTAAAGTTGATACTTGTAATAGCGTCAACCAGTATCAGACAGTAGGGCGAGCATTTCATTTAGAGAACACCGATTGAATGAAAGTGGTCCTGTCATGGCAGAAAGTGACCAACACATGAGTTCCTCCGTGGTCAACGTCCTCCGGCACCGTTATTCCGGTGCAACCGAAGGAACTTCCAGATCCACTGATCAGTGGTCTAGGTCTGGAGTAAGGCCCCCCCTAGAATCCATGCAGTGTCAACAGAGTTCAGTTAGGAGGAGTGAGCCATCCCCTGCCAACAAGGGCCCTTGTTTGCGTTCGGGGAGTAGCCGAACGAACCCAATGCACATTTCGCAACCAGGAGGCGCCACGAGTGCCGGGGATAAAACTGAGTACTCGGATCCGCTCCATCGGATAAGTTCCTCGTGCGGTGACCATAGGTGGTGGATCTCCAGGAGCCGCCTCTGATTTCCTGAACGAGGAGTCCACCAGGTGTGGTGGTGTGACCGAGGAGGACTCGGAGGACCGGTGCCGCAGGAGGCCGGAGAGCTCTACGGCCAAGTAAGTGCATGGAAAAGACAATTCTTGAATGATGGTCCAGTGACCAGTGACAGGACGTCTGCAGAATATGCTAGTGCAAATTCAATGACTTTTGTAAGAGCCCGTCAAGTTTTGTGACCTTACGGCAGGAGCCAGAATAGTTTTGAAATTTGGGGAGGAATGTTTACGGGGCTGCTAAATGTTCCCGGCATTTTTCTAAACCTTCCATGATAACACCAGTGGGTCCCAAACCCTTGACACTCGTATCGAAACAGGTGGAACCCTGGAGATATTTATGTCTGAACTTTGTTTTGACTACAATTCATGGTTTCCACGCATGTTCTCAAGACGATTTCCCTGGCACTGCCTGGCTACTCCTCAGTAATTCCCGGACATTTCGCATGAAAAATTTAACAATATAAACGAAATTTGTTTTCAAGCCTTGAATCAAACTAGCAACATTTTTTTAAAAACAGAAGTCAGAATTTCCCTAACTTTCCAGAAAGTGTCAACCCTGAAATTGATACGTGTATTATTTAATAGCTGACCATATTTAATTTATATTGGTATCTTAAGCCTTGACATCTTGTTGAAAGGTGCGAATGAACAAATGGATCTACAGTCAATCTAGTGTTGAATAACAACAAATAACAATTATAACAATCCATAACAATAAATTAACTGAAAATTCATCCAATTGTTTATACATGTACTTGCATCGTTTAGGATTCCGAATGTATGATTCCGAAAAACGGAATTTTATAAATTAATTAAAATTAAATCATAGAAAATATTTTTCCTATCAAGCTGGTTGTCAAACCCTTTTTCGGTATCCCTTCATCCACATGACGGAGCTCTTCGGCTTCACCGAATTTAGGTTTAACATTAAATAAAACCAGTTGCGGAACTCCGTAGTTATGTGGAACCATGGTTGAGCATCACTGGATCAAACCAAACTGTGTAAGTCAGTGGACCTATTGCCAATTTCCATTAAAATCCACTTTGGGGACTCCGAGCCTATTCGGATCCACACCATTGGTCTTATTTTTCTCATGCCATCAGACGTTGGAATCATCTTCCGAAGGACAGCCTTAAGTTTCGAGAATTTCAGTTTTACAATGACGGTGTCCTACTACTAATGGTCACCCCAATGCGGTTAGAGTTACTGGGTACTGAGTTGAATTGAACCACTTCTCTACTTCCAGGACTTCCAGGACTTCCAGGACAGTGAGGCTCGAGCATGCTGGGCCCCGGGGACCCCGGGCTCCCGGCTCCCTTCCGGGTCCCCTGGTCGCCCTACGAGGCCCCGCGGGCGCCTCCGTCGCCCCCGGCGGACATCGTGGTACAGGTGGGCGACCACCGCTTCCAGGCGCACCGCTCGGTGCTGGCTGCTCACAGCGACTACTTGGCGCGTATCTTAGCAGACTGCTCGCCGGACCCTCCGGACCTGCTCTTCCTGACGCTGTCCGTGCCCTCGGTCACGGCCAAGCTGTTCGCCGTGCTACTGGACTTCATGTACTCCTCGCAGCTGCGGTTGGACGCTCAGCACAGTGTGGCCGACGTGCTGTTGGGGGCGCAGCTATTGCGCATGCGCCGCGCCGTGGAGGCCTGCCACAGCCACCTGCTGCAGCTGCAGCAGCGGCTCTTCGGCTACCACGCCCTGGGCCTCTACCCGGTGCCAGTGCCACCGCCGCCCGGCATAGTGCGGCCCATTCCCACGGCCGGCACTCCGGGATACTTACATAGCCAGCCGTACATCCGGCATCCCTTCGGCACCAGTTTCCCGGCATGGTCTTGCGTGGCGCCCCCGACACCCTCGGTGGACAGCCAGAAATGCAGCCCTCCGGCAGCCTTCTCGGATGGCGCCCCGCTCCAGCGGCCGCCGGAGACAACGGCACTGGAAAGAGAAGAATCTCCATCGACATTGACATCGTCCGGCTTGGGCTCGGAGCCCGATGCGCTCTTCCAGAAAGTCGATGCCTGCCCCGAATCCAGCGGGCCCGAGAAGGAGGACCAGCCCGGCAAGGCCACGGCGTCCGTGCAGGCCGTGGTGGACATCGCCTGCTGCGACGGGCCGGTCAAGTTCCAGCGGGTGCTCAACGAGAACTGCAGCTTGGTCATCACCATGACAGCCACGACCACGGCGCAGGAGGTGCCGGTGGTGCGAACTGCGTCGGCCGAAGCGAGAGTGGAATCCGGGCAGTCCGGTCAGCCAGATGCTGCAACGTCGAAGAAGACCGACCTCTACCGCTGCGTGCACTGCGAGCACTCCTTCAAGAGCCGCTGCTGCTACATGAAGCACCGGTGGCGCCACCTCAACCCGCTGTCGCTGGAGGGAGGCCAGCCGGGGCGGCGTGGTGGCGAGCGGGTTAGCAGCACCAGCTCGAGCTCGAGGGGGGCCCGCAAGCCCCTGGAGATCAACGTGCCCTTCTACCCGTGCAAGGTGTGCGGCTGCAAGTTCCCGTCCTACTACTTCGTGCACAAGCACCGCCGCATTTGCCACCAGAAGCGGCGGCCAAGGCGTAGGGACAACGGCGAGGAGAGCAGCAGCAGCGGCGGCGGCAGCAGTAGCGACCCCGGCGAGGGCGACGTCACCACCACAGACAACGGCGACAACGGCGGAGAAGACTCGCAGGGGGTGGAATGAGAAAAAACATTAGTCGACTGCTCGATGAACGCTGTTGGACTTGAAATTTTGCTTCTTTTTTACCATTGCAGGTTGCATGTAACCTCAGTTTGGCATTCGGACCTTCGGTGTTTGGTCTAGGTCAGAATGTCTGATAGATGACAGATGCAGGCGCGTGTGAGTGTACACCTCATCGTATCATTAAATAAAGCACATCTCCATCTCGAACATGAGTTACTGTTGAACAATCTGGTAAATCAGTTACGAAAGGGGGATGGGGGTGGTTGTTTTCGAGATGCAAGCTACCAGGACAGGACATAGTGTTCTCATATACACTGTATTAAGAAATCTCAAAATTTCAACAAGTGCAAGCGAGCAAGGGTTAGCAGATGGACTGGAATGCATAGGTGACGATTTACAGCCCCCTTCGACCACACGGCACATCTTTGTTAATTAAATTCAACGCAGTACCCTATTATCAGTAAGTGAATGCCATGTGGTAGTGGGAGGTAGGGGTCAACCACCGCATAAGAGTCATCATCATCACTGCTGAATTGCATTTCTTGATGCACCAAATCAAGTTAATTTACCTGGTTGAGAAGCTCCCGGGCTGGTTGCATACAAGTGTAAATCTGAGCAGGTACCTTATGGAATTATTATGCCAGCAACAGATTCTTTACTAGGTTAAATTAACTAGATTTTGTGCATAATGTGGACCGGGTATAAGGCTGTCATTTGGAAAAGCATTCCAGGGTTTGATGTCACGCAAGAAATAAGATCATCCGGGTTGCATGTTACGAAATTGATTAGAACAGATTTGGTAAGAACTGAACTAGGAAACAATGTTGCATGCTGTGCAATGAGTAAGTGACAACCCAAAACCACGCAGTTGAAGGCAAAACGAATAGCGAAGCGGGTTTTGTCCGCTCGTATCTTACCTTGGCTGTCGGTCGTTCCGTCGTTGTCGTCCGATTGCTCGTCGCTCGACTCGTCGTCCTTGCCGGCGTCCTTCTCCGCCTCTCTGACGGAGACGTCCATTTTCTCGTCAGCGGTTTCACCGTGCTCCTGCTGCGGCTCCTTCTCCAGGTTCAGCTCTTTGTTGGTGCAGTTGCTGTTCACCACTCCGTTGTTGTTGTTTCCACCGTGCACGACGCCACTGGCGCTGTTCATAACATTGCCGTTGGCCCCGGTGCTGTTGCTACTGCCGGCATTGGCGACGCCGCTGTTGGCGGCGGTGTTCTTCGAGCTATCCTCAGTGGGCGCCGTGGACGCTCCTTGACGAGTCATGACACCAGCGGACTGTGGAGTGGAAACAAAAAGTGTGAGACCGTTTAAAGGTTAATTTTCCTGTATTTCCCTTCAACTTCATCAACCAGTTAGCATGCCAACTGTACCTCATCCAGAAACGTGCACCAACGAATAAATTATATATGGACAAACAGCAATCAGAGCTTACTTGATTGGGAGGTGGAAGCACTGCGGGCTGTTGTGGCTTGGCGAACCTCTTTTTCCGGACGCTGTGTTTCCTCAACAACTGTTTATAGTTTTCGTTCTTCTTCGTTAAGTAATAATACTGCACGCAGTCGGCTACGCTCTGCAACAGACAGAAATAGACAACGGTTCAGGTGATGGACCATCGACGTATCGGACGCTCGACTGAGACTGGCACTGACCTTCTTTTCGAGATGGGAGGAGATGAGGCCGAAGTTCTTGGGGTGCTGCAGGTACTTCTCCTTGAAGATATCCCTCTCCGGCTTGGACCAGATGTTCAGCAGCTGCCTCTCCTTGTAGTCGGCCATAGGGTCCTCGACCAGACTGTTCTCGTTGAGGAACATGATCTTCTTCTGCCTGGTGTCCAGCAGGATGGGCGGGATGACGGCGTAATTGCGCATCTTCTTCTCTTCCTGCTCCTGCTCCTGCAGACCGTCCATGATCTCCTCCAGCTCGGCGTCGCTCCGGATGCGCGTACCGACCCTGGCAATTTCGGGAGTTGCAAATCGGTATCAGAAGTGACAACGAGAAAGCAACACGTCAATTTCGAGAACAAAAGAGTTGAGAGCGAGTGTGGATATAAGCCGCAGAAAATGCCAGGTGGGAGCAAAGAAAAGATCCCCAAAACCAATAATTTACAACATTTGAGATCTAAAATCAATCCACACAATCATTAAAATTATCATAAAAAACAACAATGCGAACCCAAATTGAACAAATGCAGGCAACATGGGAAGTTTTGTCCGAACAACAAGGAAATTATGAGATCATGAAACGTAACTTTCAAATCAAATATTTTCAAGAATTTTAGATCTCCCATTAATCCACACGTTATAATGTCAAATAAAAACAAACAAACGTGCTTTCAACAAAATGAGCAAAAATTTTAGCTGCATTTGAAGTATTGACGAAATAAATGAAATTATTGGGAAATTAAACATTAGTCACACACTAGGCATTGCCATGAAATGTGGCATCGCCACCTGGCTAACTTCTGCAGCCCATTTCCAGGAAAACGACATAAAAATTCACGATAATAATTCAATAGCCACCTTGAAAACCTTTCCTTGTCTTCTCTCTGCTTTTTCAATTCGGGAAACTGTTTCTCATAGAATTCCCTCACTTTTATCTCCTTGGCTCTGAAAAAAGGCATCAGAAAAACTATGTTCAGAAACTGATCATGTGCAGAAAAATAACGTTGGCAGCTCCTTGCCCCAGCAGGAAATTGCAGATAAATTTCCAGGCTGCTCAAACTTAATTTTTTACCAAAAGTACCTCTTTTGGCCAGTTTCAACACTAGCGAACAATGTCAAGGTCACATACCAATCATTGAAATCAGTTGCCATGATTTTTATTAGTCCACTCTTGACAAGTTCATTCAATCAGATACTAGGTCAAAGATTCGACATTGCACTTTCCATTGTAAATTTCGTATGCTTCTACTCCCAAAACAATTTAAACATGGTGCCAGACAAATAGGAAAGCCACTAAGGATTTAACTTTGTCATTGGTCAAACTGACTATGCACAAGTGCAGATTAAAAAGGAGAAAAAAATATACATGAAATAAAATAACTCCTCCATACATACTTTTTTTTCACGTTGTTCTCTATCCTTTCAACTTTCTTGATCCACTGTTGCATCAGCTGGTTGTACGTGTCCGTCAGGTACTTTTCCCGGACCTGTTGTTCGTGCCGGCGCTTCTTGAAGTGGTTCACCAGCCTCCTCTTGAATACTATGGACCTGTGCATGAAATAATCGAAAATCAAATTTTGCCACATTTGATCCGACGCCTGGAAATTTGTGCACAAATCGTCAAGTGTTCCTCAAATCTTTCAGCAGTTATTGAAAATCGGGTTGCTTACTTTTTCTTGTTTTCGTGATACGGCGCAGTGTCCGAAGGCTGGTTGTACAGGGGCTGAAAACGAAAATTCAGAAAGTCATTTAGCTGCCTGAACGGAGCAACTGACGAAAACTGATCGATGAAAACAGAAATCGTACCAGTTCTACTTTAGGTCCTAATTTTTCTAATGTTTCCTGGGTGTCCTGAGATTTCTTCTGAAAGAAAGACAAGAGTTACTTTCATCCTCAACCAAACACTCGCTTGACATCACGTTTCTCAAGCTTTTGCATCAGGTCTTTCTACCCATTCCCTGAATTTGTTCCTCGTAATTCTAGATGTTCTAACAATTTAACATAATAGACATCTCTCTTGATCAGTACAAATGAACATAAGTACTAATCGCTATCAATAATAATAAAAGTTATGATCGAGAACAGTATACTTATGTAAAGACAGTTTAAATTATTGTTTGTTAAGGGAAAGGATTTTACGACAACTTTGGGGCCGTAACTGAATGCATACCCTATTTTCGGCATAGATGATTTGGGCCACGCTCTGATGCCTGGTGTCCAGGGCGTTTGTCTCAGCCACTTCGCTCTTCCCATTGTCCGGTTTGGCAGCAGCGGCTTCGAGCTCGTGCTGCAAGTTCGGTAACAAAAAACAGAGTTGAAGCATGATGAATCTAAAGCCACGATCATCACTCAGTGCCCAGCTCATCCACCAACCTGCTTTTTCTTCAGCTTGACGATCGCCTGCTCTACTCTGGCGATCTCCCGGTCCACCTTGGTGATCTGCTGCAGCAGGTCGTCCCGAGATGCCCGCAGAGGCGACGACTCCTGGTGGTAGTCGTCCGGCGGCAGTGTGGGCGATATGGCCTCCACCTGGGGATTGTATGCAGGCTCCTGTAGCGGAATGGGGGTGACGAGAGAAAAAAACAATGGTAGGCTGAGAAAAAGACCTTCGAAATGTGAGAGCGGAGGGGCTTGATCACATCGGACGTGATGTAATGGGAAGACGATGGACCTTTCTTGGCTTACTCGGGGACGTTTTCTAGCGATAATCATCAACGAGTGGCAATAGCTTTGCATTTGAAATGGATGTCAACACTGATAGTCAGCTGACACTGGCGATATTTCAGGAAATGATCAACGAGTGGCAATAACTGTGTATTTGAATGGATGTCAACACTGACGATATTTCAACAGTTCGAGACAATATGCAAATAAACTTTCATTGTTTTTGCACAAGCTCTAGGTAATTTCCCCACCTAATCATTGACATCTGCACCAATCTAACTAGTGTATGATAAAACTTGTACCTGGGTACAGGTAAGAAACTGTTCAAGTATTATGCCATCATGGAATACGAATTGTGACGAAATTGGGTGGGAAAGGCTGTAACGTCTGGCGAAATAATTTGAGGCAAAATCCATCCAGCTAGGCGAAAAATATCGATCACAATGTTTTTACATATTTGGGTTTATAATATATTTGAGATTTTGTTGAGATTAGTTGAATATTTGAGGGGGAAAAACGTCCATTTGGCCAGATTGGACAAAAACTATTAATAGGAGGGGTATGGGACAAGTACTCGAAAAATGCATCGATTGTAATCTGTGCATGCCTCCCCGAACAATTTTAATAATAATTAAATAATTAATATATTGATCCATTCGTAACATTCATTGTTAGCAATATTATAGTTTGAGGGGGAGGGGGAACTTCATTTTTTATAAAACTATTTTTTTAGAGAGAAGAATCTGTGATTGAAATGTGGCCTAAGATCTATTACTCCTCAAATGTAATTTGCGGTTGGCTCAAATCGAAAATGTTTTTTTTTTAGATCTCGGAATGAAACAAGCCCTGAAAACCAGAATTTTCGTGATGGTATAATCAACTACCAACTGACATAATACTTGAACGTCCTCTGAAGCCTGTACTGATTTTTCTCAAAAAAAGGTCATGCTAGAGAAACCTGCCATCCCAGCTAGGAACGCTTGAAAGGTATAAACAAGGGCGTCTCTATTCCTGAATTCAGAAAGATCAAATTAGTAAAAACTAGAGATGCGTTTCCTATTGGCCCAAGATTTACTGATGGAGGAGCCAGTCACGTATGAACGCTTGGCCGACTTTTCCCAGTGTTTTCCCGGGCACAGCCTCTGGGCCCAGGATCCCACTGGGCGTAAGACTAAAAATACAAAAAAAAAATTGAGAAAAAACCACGGCACGAAGAGGAACAACTGAGTCTGCGAGAGCGGTCAAGCCAGCCAAGAAACGTTTCCAGCATCCCAAATTTCTCCGGCGCAGCTTTAATGGATAAACAGCAGATAAAAACTCTGTTGAGACTGTAAAAAAACGTGAAACAATGAAAGGGAAGTGCACGCAGGGAAAAAGGCTGAGTCGGGGCGAATGTTGAGCGAGCGTTTTGAGCACGAGTTGCCCTTCGAGTGTCCTTGCCGGCATCGGCGAAGTGCCACCAGTGGGTCATCGGCCCCCAACAGCAACTGGTTTTCTGAATTTTTTCCCTGCAACTGCAACCCCCATCACCAGCCCCCTCATCAAATAAAAAAGAAACATGCAAAGGCATGGCCAGCACCAGCAGTGCTGGAGTACGAGCCCGTGACCTGCTGCATCAGCACAGAACTGCTTACAGAAAACCCCGAAGGTCGCTCGTACTCTGTGGAAACTGAGATCAGCGTTCTCAATAACATGAAGCTGCAGACTGTCGGAAAATTCTGTTCTTGCAAGACCCACGGAATTTGTCCGGAATCCAGAACCCACATAAGAGCACAGCGCAGTGCTTGAGTCCTTGGGTCTGCGGTGCCCTCTAATCAATTGAATTGAATGACTATACATAACAAGAAGACATTTTCAACCAAGCAAGGAATTAAACAAGATTCTGCAGCTTTTGGCATAGCAACATCATTGGCAGATATACTGCCCAATGTCCGGCAGAATGTCAGGAACCCAGAACCCACATAGTGTACAATGTGGTACTTGAGTATTCGATGTCCTCTAATCAATAAGTTTTCAGGAGTTGAAATTTGACGACTGTATATGGCATGGTGACATTTTCAATCAAGCAACGATTTCTGCAGGATTTCCCATATGCAAATCTCGGTAGAATTACGTCAATGTGGCGATTTTAACCACAAAAGGGACAAATTTTATATTTCCCATCTATTTTAACGTGATGCTATAGTGCTTAGCAAGTAGGCATTGCAGAATCAATGACTTTTCAGGCATTGAAAATTTTAGTGAGTGTATACACTTTGCTTTTTTACACATTTTAAACCAAGTTTTAAACAGGATTCTGCAGGATTTGGCATTGCAAAACCATTGGCTTTTCAGGACATTTCAACCGAGTCATCAATTCAAGTAGTTATTTTTGATTGCTTTAAAACAAGGTTACATCTATGCCATTGTGACATTTTCAAACAAGGGGTTAGTAAAGTTTTATATTTTCCAAAGATTTTAAACAGGATTTCAGGTTCTTAGCTTTCTGTGTTTGGGCCCATTTCCATCATTCATTGGTTCAAGAAAAAGTCTAATTCTTATATTTTAATACAGCTGTTAAAGAGTGATACGAGCACAACGTTTATTTTCAGCTGCAGGGCATTTTATCTTTTCCAAGCCACTCGAAAATACTTTCGACCAAATTTTCCAATCTACCTGCCAAAGTCGTTAAATCAGATCTTAAAACGCTTTCGGTATAAGCCGAAGTCGTAAAGATAAGCCTACCCCTGATGCTAATTTGATGACTTTTCAGGGTTTTAATGACCCGCAGACACCCTGCCCATTGTTGGAACACCTTCGAAAACATGACGGGCACAATTAATGCACCGGTTGCAGGTTGGAGAAGTCGAGGGGGCCAGGGGTAGGGGGACCGGATCCCTAGCCAGGCGTGAAATAGTCAAACAGTCGATGGAGAGCTCAGCTTCAGAAGGCAACAAAAAATAAATTAAGGATAAAAGATGGCGAAGGTGAGATAACACAGCAACAAAAAAATAGCCATTAAAATGGCGGAACTCTTGGGATGATAAGGGGGGTGGCCAGGTAAGGAAAGGGAAACGAAAAACGAAATGGGGTGAGGTGAGCTGGAGTCTCGCAAGGAACCTCGAAGACGGTTACGAAACAGGTACGTGGAGGGCAGCGAAGCATAAGATATGAAATTTTGACGATGGAAAATTTTGGGGTCCTTCACCTTCAAGTTAAATATCAAACGGTTGAACCCCTGAAATATATACAGCGAGATTCAACTTTTATAAAAATGACAATTTCCAGCAGCACTATACCCACAATTGCAAACTAATGCATCAACACCAGTAAACTGCGTTAGAAGCACATATCGAGTACTTTTATGACTGCACTCCAATTTGGCCACTATATTTTCGTGACTACATGTATACTCTCACAATTTCACTAATTGAGTTTTGTGAATTTTGAGGATTCAGAACTGAGCCATCAGATTGCGCAACACAGGTGTCATTTTCGATTCCAATACGATTCCGGCACTGGAACCAAACGCTTAGTGGTCATAAAACTGAGCGCCCAGACGCCAGCGTGATTGTTTTCATCCAAGGCTTCAACAACCTGAATCTCAATCCATGACATTTGCAGTATTCCACCGGGGGAATTTCACTTAATTGCTGGAAGAGTCGCAGATACTCCTGATTTTCAGATAGCCGAAGCAGGTCGTTGCTAACAGCGACCCAACCACTGCGAGTAAGCCGCAGGTGGAAGCACAGCGCGTGATTAGTCTGGGACAACTGAAGAATGTCAGTACCACAAAGCCGGCTCATGAGTGTCAACAACGCTTGCCAGAACTTGCCCTTAAACTCCACCATAGACAGTGAGCCAACAAGAGTAAAATCCACCTTAGCCTTGCCGTTGAGCCGTAAGCACATTTTTACCAAATGCTAACATTTAGAAAGCAAAGTGAGAAAAGGTCCTTCCATCTCCTGAAAGAACTTGACACGTCCGAAGCAGTGGCTCTCAGGTAAAGGATCACAACCTTATAGACTCGCGGAAGTGGTTAAAAGGGCCATGAGCTACTCACCCTCTTGATGTCCGTGTCGATGCCGAGCTGCCGATGCGAGTCTGACCTGGGCTCCTGCATTATGTTCAGCCGCGGCCTTTTCTGCATCATGTGTTCCTGGTGAGAGTCCATGGAGCCGCCCATGACCATCGGATAGCTGTGGGAGGAGATGACGGTTGGGGCGTTCAGGTCGCGCTCGTAGTATGTCGAGTAGCCCTCCAGATGCCTTAAAAAGAGAACGGAGACATTGTTAGCATACTGTGTTTCAAGGGGCAAGTGGTTTATCCTCTTGGAACTGCATGAGTATGTTTAAGCACAGCACTACAAGAAAAATCAACTTTATATTGGTGTTTAAAGTTAAGTAAAACCGCTAATGTGTTCGAACTTGTCGTTTCAAGTGGGACGTCTATTCCCAATTTTGACATGCCATTTAAATTAAGATGGTGTTGGTATGGAATTTACTAAAGAATGAAAGGGGATTCAGTGACCTCCTCATGGTGTCCACCTAGCGAAGGTGGCAACTACCTGACGAATTCTGTACATTATGAGGATTTCACCCCTTACAACCACGCGGCATTGCTTGTCATAGGACACAGATCTGAGTTGAACCAAACTGAACCGAAGACAAGGCACAGTCAGTGACATCCCAATCGCTTTTTTGACAGCTACTTGCTAATGAAATTCATGAGGATAAATGAGTGTCAGCCCCGGGCTTCAATCTATAAAGGACTGGAGGGCGTACGAAGCCAAAGCAAAAAAATCAAGAGTTGGGTAAAAAACTATAGCGTAGATTTCACAACCTGAACTCGTTCAGCAATGCAAAGTAGGTTATGCCACAGCATCAGATGGAGAAATTAGCACGCTAGCTAAGGGGGTGGACCGGGTGAAGCTCTGATACCTGTTGGGAGGTTGAAAGCTCGGGAAGGGAACTTAAAAATTCAGAAGAAAAAAGCAGTACGCATTAATAAATCTTGAGTCATTCCGTGATAAATGATGGTCGTAGGTGCCCCGTGAACCCGCACTCCCCCTCACTCGGATCATGGGTCTAAAGTATGGCACGACAACATGCACGTGTAGCTGGGCTAAAATATTGAATTTTGGCTATCATACAGGGCGTTTCAGAAACAATTAGACGATTTAGATTTCGAAGCTACTTCAACGTACAGCAAAGTTTAGATCAAGTGAATCTAGGGCGTTAGGAGTTCCAGGGCCTTACCTTAAGGAAAATGCCAACTGGCCACTCAGTAAAGTTAATGACAGAATAGCATGCATGTAGTAAGAGTTAATTAGACAATTTGTGAAGCAAAAATAAACACATTAGATCAAGTACTCATTAAACTTCTTGTTATATGTCATGTGCTTACCATACCATATTTTAAATCGTTCAGTTACATGCTGCATTTTGTGTTCCTTGGGAAATTCATGAGCACTAATTTCCAAGGGATTATAGCCACTAGCCCTAGATACACTTCTCACCATTCAACATTGCTGGGGCAGACACCTTGAACTAAATGTACCATTAAATGCTACTTTATGAACCCATTTACACGCTGGTGTGTGTTTTCGCTGGGCTGCTTACAAAATTTTTAAGTTATCTAAATGTTTCTGAAAGACTGAAACACACCGTATTTACGGTCTTGAAACAATTTCAAGGCTGTCGAGTCTAATACAATATCTGAGCTCAGATGTCACAGGCACTTTTTGGCAACTCGAAACGTTGCACCAATTGCGCGCTGTCTTGTCTGAGACGATACAAGTTGGACTAACGGAAGGGGAGAAGAAATGACTCAAAGGGCACTCACCTTTCTCGACTGAGGGTTTGGGCATAGTCTGCAGACGGCGGAAGCAGGGACGGTCTCCTCCTTCCGGTCATCTGCTGGTACGACTGCTGGGGCTGGGACTGCGGCGGAGGATGCTCGTTCTCCCGGCTGTACTGTTGCTGGTGCTCTTGGGCAGCAGACTCGATGGCCGAAGCCCTTTCAGCCTAGGATTGAGAAAAGTAAGTTACTTTAGCGAGGCAATGTTTGGGTAGAGACCCTGAAAGTTCTCCTATACACAGCATGCTATATTCTAATTGCAAACGACCATTCCTTACATTGGCAGACACTGAATATGCTATTTTTGCACTTACAGGGTTGCCACCGATTTTTCAAGACTGTCTTCCCTGACTTTAAACAAAATAATCACAAATTTTGCATGACTTTGCGCGACCTAAAAATTCAACTTTTGTTGACTCGTACATTACTCGGAGTTCAGAAAACAACTTCATTTAATACAATAGATTCAAATAAAACCAAACGTTTAATGCCTTTGAGCATATTAACTTGAAAATATCAATTTTGCAATGAAAAATTCCACACTGTAGTTTCTGAAATTTTTCTACAATCTCTAAAAATTGTAGCCGATTGTTTTACACTTTGCCAATTTTGCCTGAATTTTTCATTTGCCTGACTTTGCAGGTCAGTAGCAACTCCGCAACTGTTAGGAGGTCAGGGAAATTTGTTTTAAAACCTGGATTAGTCAAGGAAGTTGAAGATTAGGGTTCTGGGAGGGAACCCTCAACCCTGTCCTTGCAGCACCAGGTCCTTGCCCCTGAAGGCCACCAATTGGCCCATCCGCCCCCTCTCGTTTTCCTTCAATTAAACCCAAATTATCCCTGGACGTAATTAGACGCAATTAATCCGACGAGAACAATGATAATTGGGTTGCGTATGTGCAAGGGCAGGAAAAAAAGGAAATGGTTAATAAGCGTGGACCAGTCATTAGGTAAACCCGGTCGCCATCTTGGATTTATTGACCCTGTGTTGGCTCCAAGCCCCCAAGAACCCAGATAACATTTTTTTCCTATTCTGATTTTCGTCGCTTATTTGCTTAATCCCACAGGAACAGACGAATGTAAACAGCCGAGATATGCCAGCTCGGGGACAGGGTGTGGCCCCAGATGAACTTAAATTGCGAAAACTTCATGTTTGTTCGCACTAACAGCTGGCTGGTGGTGTGGGGGTGAGAGCTGCACCCCCTTGCTGTGGACAATCTGCTGAGTACATGTACATATTATACTGGGAAGGAATGGGGTGGCGTCGATACCTTTGTCCCATTTGTCCTAAGATAACTTCACTCATGAGCAGTCAGAATAAATAAAATATAATCGATGATCATTGAAATCTGCAAGACAGATTTTTTTATTCAACTGAAATTTAAAAAGCAAAGGGTTCCCCCTGACCTGAAGGACTTGAAATTGTCAAGTAAATTGGAAACTCATAAATAGTTTGGAAAAAGTGAATAAAGCCAGTGAAATCCAACATATCATACTATACAGGGTGATCATAGTTCTTCCTTAATTTATAAAAATTTACTTTTACCAAACTGTTTGGAGTAAAGAGGAATACATTTTTTGAAAAAGAACTAAAGATTGTGATTTCATATGTGCCTATTAGTATTGTAAAAATAATATTTTTAATCTGGGTAGGACTTATAAGCGACTGTACTTTTTTGGCATTTTCATAATCTGTTCAAAGATCAAACCAACTTCTTGGAAAAGAAAACCCTGCCTCAGAAGTACTTTTCGAGTACTTCAATGACCTAGTTTGCACAATCGATTACTTTTCATCGACTGCAGGGAAAAAAGTTGTCATGGAAATTTGAAAGTGCCGAAATAGTCTGGGAAGATTGTCAGGGAAACTCGACATTTGCTATATCAGAAAAATTAACTTTTACCAAACTGTTGAGAGTAAAGAGTAGCAATTTTTTTAAAAAGGATAGATCTAAGGATTGCGATTTCCTGAAGGCCTATTAGTTTTGCAAACAATAAAATTTCAATCAGGTAGGACATATGTTCGCCCTGTACTTTCTTGCCATTTTCTAGCTGTTCAAAGATTAAACCAACTTTTTGAAGAAGAAATAACCCTGCCTCCAAGTACTTTTCCGATTACTTTAATGACCTAGTTTGCAATCGATGACTTTTCAAGGACGCTAATGACCCGGAGACGCCCTGCCAGAGACAAAAAAAACACATGGCCGCATGTGGAGAAAGCTGGTGAAAATTCAAATTCTCCGGCCTGTTTATTAAAAAATAAACATAAAACAGTCTCCAAACTGGCTATCGTCTTTCAGGGCATGATTCGCCTACCTTTGCCCCTTCTAAGGGTAGGTGTCATATGAGAGCAGTGTCACTTACAAATTGATGCCATCGGCCCCTGAGGTCCTCTCGATGGCTACCGTCGCTCTCTGCTCTCAAATGGACACCGAGCCTGGACTGAACATTAATAATATGAATAGCAATAATAGACGTGTTAAAGGTGCTTGAATATACCTGGTAGTTGTCCCTGTACATGGCCGCCGGCCCGTAGTTGACCTGCTGCTGCGGCTGTCCATGGGCCATTATGTATCGGACAGCAGGGTCCGAATGGTACTGGGAGAAGCCCCTGACCCCCACGGGGGGACTAACAGGTGGACGCTTGTACGGAGAATTCCCATCGTGAGGGGTCCTAAAGGATAAAAAAATATTGTAGACAACAGAAAAATAACAGAAAACAAGCATCCCCCATGACTTGATTAGAGATAATTCAATATTCGTGCAAGAGCCACAAAACATAAGCACAGTCAATAATACTGTCAATATGAATAAATACAGGCAGTAATACTGATGCATGGAATCGAATTTTTTTGTGGGGTTTTTAATTTCAAATCTTACTGAGCAGGCATGGCCAGCTGGAAGATAATGTTTCACATTTTTTTACATCCAAATGGGTGATATGGTTCATATCCTCCATACGGTATACAGTATCAGATTTGTTTTCACGTTTTTCACATTATATTTCTGCAAAATTATACCTTTTATTGCCAAAAGGGTAACAACATCACGTTCGTGATTTTCAGACCCACTCTCGTTGAATGAGAACAATGATTTTCCAAACAAAATTTCAAATTGAGTGGACATTGAGAAAAATTAAGATCAATATGATGAACACATCAGAGAAATAATGAGGGAGAACAAAACGTCCCAGGCGAAATTAATTTTGCAATTTTTGATGAGTATGATGACTAATGATGGATGTCGATCCAATTTTTGGTGGTTAGTGGTGGAGGCTCCCCTTGAAATTCATTTTAAATAAATTTTTCACATGAGTTCACATGGCCTCAAATTGTGTCACTAGGTCAGTCTATGTGCACGCGCAAATCTCGCGAGAAGTCACGAGAGCTGCACGCGCACGAGTTCTTTTACTATTTCCGTCGTCGTTCTATTTCGTAATAAGGACGAGGAAAAAAGGACGAGCCCAGATGCTGGGCAACTAAGTTTAAAAAAGTATAAATCTGGAGCTGAAACTTCGAAAATTCGAGTAAATAAACAGCTCGTCGGTTTATATTCGGGCGCTTGCCCGAAGATAGCAGCGGAGTAAAAAAGCGAAGCCGAAATAAGTCGTTCGAACCCGTGGGAGAAACCCGAGACGAAACAAGGCGTACTTTTTAAGAAAAACCGGTAAGCCGAGAATATGTCGAAAAAGACGCCGACCAAGACGAAAACGGGATGTAAAAAAAAAAAAAACAGGCTTTTTCTTTTATCGAGCTTTCGAAATAATGCGCCCGAGGCGGGATCTGCATCTAGGCCTATTTCGGCCAGGCATGGAAGACTAGTGCGTCGATCGGGCGCCAGGTGGCGCTGGGGTCGGAAATGCACTCAAAACATCGCTCATGGCTGGCATGCCAACATGCCAGCCTAGGCCTAATTTCTGAAACCAAATTCCCAGGTTATACTCCGATTGTTCCAGGTTGAAAAAAACGCTGTTATGATTATTCTTAACTGTGATCGATTCACGGCATTTATTGACAAAGACATTTTAGTTCAAGAAAAAAAACTTGTGCTAATTTTTTTTTTAAATCAAATGCAGGTAAATAACAATTTGCCATCTGGCCAGACACCCTTTGAACAGTGATTCATGCTGGTCCTATTTAATAAAAAATAATTGATGGATTTGAGGGACCGCTGCGAGGAGTTGAGGGGCAAGTTCGCTAACCAAGTTCCCTTCCATGTCCCATGCCAAGAAAACCTTGACTCCTCACAACTATCGCTCCACTCGTCACATTTATCATTTTATGAAATGGCCACATATGGCCCAGGAGTTAACGCTAATACATTATTGGGATTAGTGGGTACTAAATACTAGGTTTTCATTTCTGTGCTGAATTATAAAAATTACAATGACCAAGCAAAATATTGATCTGAAAAATTCCAGGGTTCAATTTCAATGTCCTGAATTTTTAATTTCAATTAAGTTTCCCGGTTTTCCAGATTTGTCGTCAGCATAACCAAGGTTGGCAGTCATCCGCCAGGTGGTGCACGAGGTAAAATCGTAACAAAAGAGGAGAACTATTCGAAGGGCATGTTTGCACGACTGTAAATTCGCGTCTTTACTCTTTCATCCCCCTCCCCACTCGCAGATGGATCAGGGCGAGGATCGCATTTACAATTCAAATTTCCAGAAGACCTGAATAGAAACGAGGGCGTTTCGAACACGCGGTGAACCCGCATTTTCAAGGCCAACAGAGCTGGGCGTTTTCGTGACCCCGACTTCGAGTCGAGCTCCGTTCGCGATAATCGGCGATCGACAACCGAACGAACGGTCCAAGATTGCCCAGTGGTCAAGGGGGGGAATGCAGGGACGCCCCCCACACGCAAAGGCCATGCCCACCACTGCTG
Source organism: Cylindroiulus punctatus (assembly GCA_034695085.1). NCBI lineage: Eukaryota > Metazoa > Arthropoda > Diplopoda > Julida > Julidae > Cylindroiulus > Cylindroiulus punctatus. The sequence goes on from JAQFYZ010000037.1 coordinate 29,947, forward strand.
AAGCGTCTTCAACATCTGCACCTGTCTACAGTCCTGGCCCACGTTCAATGTCTTTGATCCTCAGCCATGTTTACTAACTTAAAATCACGGACGGTTTCAGATTTCAAGTTTCTTATTTCTTCAAGCTGTCTCGAAAGCCAAGGTGTAGCAGTAGCTGCAGGACATGCCTACTCTATAAAGTGGTGGTAACAGCCGAATAATACCAACCCGCTGAGGACCTCCGTGGATTTTTTTTGCCCCATAACAACTTAACAAGAGGTAACTGAGACAGACTAGGCTACTGAACGAGTTATCCTCCCAGAGTGGGCCTATACAGCATACCGAACAGTGCTAGCTAAAATGAAATGAATAAAATGGCGCCTGATTGTTAGGATGGAATAGACACTTTGTTCCAAGACTTTTCCCAGGTATAAATACATTTGTTGATCACCCTAGCTATTGACAATGCGAAAATTATGCCAATGTGCAAGAATGCTGTATTTATAGCACATCAACAGAGGATAGAAGTGCAGAAAGTATCATAAGGAAATATCACATTTAAACTGGTAATTCAATTTTTAATTTCTTGCACAGAATTGCTGGTCATCACCTGACTTTTCCAGGTATGTCATGGTTACGAGTCCATCGCCAGTTATTCTTAATCCTCAAGTCCACCTCCAACAAGGCATTTTTGGAGCATGGTTTGCTCGACAACCTATTATTGGTGGAGTACAGCTGTAGCAAAATTTCAAGTAAGATACCAGAGTTGTCTTCGGTTAAGATATGTTGGTACAAATTCCACTCTTACATGTACTATATCTACTGCCCCACAATCAAATAGCCCAAGTCACTCAGGTAGCCGAGCTTGAAGAGCGCCAAAATGAGCAACATAATCGAAGCTTCGAGTTTGGAGCACGACTCCAAAACTCGAGCCATGCTCAAGCCCGTCCCTCCAGAGTCCCAGGTACGTGCATGGTAAGTAATACATTAATTTCAGTTATCAAAACTCACCAACTTGACTGGTCATTGTAAACGATTAATTCCATCAATTCCTTTCATCACATTCATATGTTATGTATATATGATATGTATTGAGATGTTTGAGATGATATATATTGAGATATATACGAGATGTATTATGATATATTATGTATATATGGTAAGTAATGGAATTTCGGTCCTGGCGTTACATCCATTACAGATTAGATGGGGCACACAAATAGAGCATGATGGCCAAGCACGGACTCGAGCCTTACTCACGTCGTTCTCCTGTACTCCGTGTCGGCGGCGACGCACAGCGAGTCGGCGCAGCGGCAGTCCGACGCCGGCATTTCGGGCTGGGGGCGCTAGGCGGCGCCAGCGTCGCGACAGTAGACATTGCCTGTCTGGCTGTCCCCTGGGCACTGTCCTGAGCGGCCTAAAGTGGCGGCGAGCATGCTGAGACGACGCGCGATCGCGGCTCGGACGCCAACGACTGACGGATGGCGGCGCTCGGCTAGCCGGCCAACCCACGAGCGACCTTGGCGCCCCCTCGCGAGCCCCAGCCAACAAAAAAAAAACCACCACTACTACTACGAGAGACGTGGCAACGATTTTTGATTGTTTTTTCTCCTCCTCTCTTTCTTTCGCAGATCGCGTAATATATTCGTTCCTCTTGGCGAGGCGCCATCTGGGGAGGAGCCTCCACTTTGGACTGAATTTGAAAAAAAAGCTAAAACCAGATACGAGGACAATAGGATTTGAGGAAGGAGAAGGGGGAGGAATAGGGGGCGCCACCCAACGCCCACAGCCGGCAGGATGGGGTTGGATGACGCCGGGGTCAGCATGTACAGCTACACAAACTGACATGCTGAACATAACGACAACATGGACTTACAGTCTTACACCCACTGTCAGCGCCTGGGAATTCAATTCAATCCCCAAAATGTCCCCGAATGGTTTGCTTAATAGACAATCTGCGCAGCACAACGAAAGTTTAATAACGTTTTTAGCTTCCATTCACATTTTTGTACTTGGGTGAATGTCATTATGTAATCATTTCTAACTTATCTGTTTTGTTGCAGCAATTTCAAATTCAGCGTATTATATTTTACTTCCACTGATTCTTAAATTCAGCAGTAACTTGTACTTTTTTGTACTTGGGGGAAAATTAACATCACCACCACATGGCACCTCAGGTGCTGACTGAGTGTATTAAATTGAATTGAGATGACATGTGACGAGGGGGAAGGAGTGGATTTAACCAAGTACAAAAATGCTACAGCAAAGGAGTAAGGAAGAGCGAAATTATAACGAAAAGTAGAATGTGCATGTAAATTGCAACAAACAAAAATGTTTTTTAAAGTACAAAATGAATCAGTGTTAACAGGACTAACATGCACAAATAGCCCCATTTCGTGTATAAATGTTGCAAAAATTACCCAAATTTACGAAAGAGTATTCAGGACAAAATTGTGTCATCGATTAGGAGAATCCTTTTGGGACACCCCCGAGTGAGGGGGCAGCGACCTTCAGATTGAAGTACCGCTAGTCCAGTGAAAGAGAAATGTGGGCCAAACGTCCCCTAATGAAGGGGACGAAATAAGGACTGAATTACGAATGGAGGGGAGTGGGGCCCCTGTCAACGGCCCCATTCTGGAACGAACCTTACACACCGGTTTGGAGAATGCGGACAGTGTTGAACCAGAGGGGGTCAAGAGGTCGAAAATAGGCCTCAAAGCAGACACCACTGACCAATGGAGTTGGGTTTGAACTTCATCCCATTTTCCACTTACAGGGTCTACTGGTAACTGGATATGGTGTCGTAAATTCAATGACTTTACCAGGTAGAGCATATTTTTGACTCGTACTATATGGTGTTGCTAGCGAACCCTGCGTGTAGGGTCGTTCAAGTGTTACGTGTACGGTATGTAATCTTTAAATCGCATCTCAGAGTGACAGTAACCCAGGAGAAGAAATATTGCTGTAGGCCTACCTTCGAAAATACTGCATTTATTTTTAAGTTTAACTACTTTGTTGTTGCAATTTTACATTCTGTTTATTTCATGTTACTTTTTGTTGCTGTAACATGTGTATTTGGGTTAATTTCATACAACCCCCACCACCACCACCACCACCACATGGTACTCTAGTTGCTGACTATGAGTGCATTGAATTGAACTGACTGCAGTATGGCTACTCAGTTTTCTGTAATATAATGCAATGCAATATGATGTTGCACAAAACTTGAATACTGCATTATTCTTTGAAACATTTACTGCAGTTTTCGACCAATGCAGGCCTGACATTTTCCTTTAAATAGCCTAGAGCAGCAGAAAGAACATTGTCTGAGGTTTCAAACTACATTAAAACTGCAATTTATTTGAAGACTTACCACACGAGCTGGCAACATCGATAATATTGTGACATTTTAAATGACTTTCAATCAATGACCGGTTTGCATCAACTGATTTCGACCCAAGTGACGAAATTGTCACCTCATCCGTTTCATTTACATAATTTTCAAATTGACAACGTTTCCACGAGGATCCTGATCACCAACCAACAAAGGGTTAATGGAACTGATTGCGCCAACTTCCGGTTAAGCTCGATCGACGCGCCGCCTAACTGCGATTGGTTTTTAATTGTTCTTTTTCTCCACGGTTTATTAAACCGCGTTCCTTCCGGCGGACCGTCCTAATCGTCCCCACCAAAGTCCCAAACCCGAATGAATGAATCACGTTTTAAGTTAGGCCTAATGAATAAAAATGTTTGACCTCCGAGCACATCGACGACCTTGGATTGCTGACGAAACGAGTTTCACCTCAGCAGGGGCTTTCATAAAGGCCGTCTTTGGCGCATGTTTCATTAGTTAATTACAGCGGGGCTAATCGGATTAAGACACGTAATAATCACCAGATTAGCGGACAGGCTGAGACATAATGGCGGGTCAGAAAGAGACGAAATCGAATCGGGGTCAGCACGGGGTGACGCTCTGACGTCACGCCCAGGGGTCACCAGGCGTCTTGGCCGAAATGAAAACAACGAAAGCGATAAGGAGGAGAGGGGGAGAGGGTGGGGGATGCCCCGAACACGAACTGGAGGGCAACGACATCTCAGTCGACCGAAAATTATGTCAAACATCATAAGAACATAATAACCGTATTGGCGGTCTGATTATGCCATATCAGATAGTGGGCGACCTTTAAATTAGGCTTCGAAAGCAGATAAGGTCACAGAAGTCGACTTTCTTAAAAATCCTTAACTTGGGATTGGAGATTTAACGCAAACGCTACATAGGCAGATAAGGCAGATACGAAGTCGACTTTCTAAAAAATCCTTAACTTTCGATTGGAGAATTAACGCAAACGCTAACGTTTTGATGAAACTTGGCAACAAAATCAATTTAGCGTTTGTGTTAGTTTTAACATCCAAAACTGTACATTTTTGGTGGGCATACCCTGTCAAACAGCCTCAAGGTCACGTTAGCGCAGACTTTTGTGCACCCCTACCCCAATTCGATTTATCCAGTCATCATTCGAGGGGGATGTCGGGGGAAGTAAATTTACCCAAGTATAAAAAAGCTGCGACAAAATAATTCCGAAAAATCAGGAAAAATAAAATCAGAATGAAATGTACCAGAATATACAGGAAATCTGAGCAAACTAAACACGCAAAATGCATCAGAACAACATGCCATCCAAGGCTAAAAATGTAACAGCAAAATTGTAGCAAACCAATGCAATGAAATCCTAATTAACGTATATGATTATACTCAAGAAAACCAAAATGATGAGTGTATAATGGACACTGTGCAGCACAAACGAAAGTTTAATTTCATTTTTGTGGATTAATAAAAGTTTGTTATGGACGTCCAATTTCCTAAGTCCTACTACATCCGTTCATAATTTTATTTAACATTAATTACCGTTTACTTTGCATCTAGTAGGACTTTGCTGTCGTTAGGAAATTCCACGTCCATGACCAACTTTTATAAAATGCACAAAAATGAAACTAAACTTTCGTTTATGCTGCGCAAGGTCTAATATTGGTTCGATATAATAAACCCATCTTTTGCGCAAAAGATGGGTGATCGTTACATCACGACCCCTTTTAACGTCCGATTAAATTAATCGGCCAAATCGGTTCCAATTAACAACTGATGCCAATCACTTCCGTCGGCTCGTCCTCGTTTCTCAACTCGATTAATTTCGAAACGACCTCGTAAATAAACGCTCGTTAATTATTAATAAGAGCATAATTAGCCGATGAATCGTTCGGCGAACTTGGAAATTCGACCTCGAACAGACACCGGTGACGTCTGACGAGGCTTTTTGTTTTCTGTTTCGTCACAGAAAACAAATTAGATCCGTCCCAGCTCTCAGCCTTTTCAAGCTGCCAGAAATTCAACGATGCTGCCACTTTTGGGGCACCCTGTTTGGCCCAAAAGAAAAGCAGGCTTAGGGCTAGGACATGAAAGAACAATAAGGAGGCAAACAAAGGCCTGAGAAGAAACCAGAAAGCGAAGGGGTTAAGAGAGATGAACGCCAACAATAAATCAGATTACCCAGCGAAGAAATAAAAAAATGCAACAGAAAAAGTAGGCCTAACCGAAACAATTGATCGACTAGCGTACGAAGGCAAAAAAAAAAAAAAATGATGCAAAACGAATGAGAAAAACTGAAACGAAATCAGTTCGTACGTCTCGTCACGATCTGACGACCCCCAGCGCCCTCTGGTGGCGGTCACGAAGAAAATTACTAAAGGGTTGGGGGTGGCAGATGGGGTGAATGGGGAAGAGGGGGGCACCACCCCCATGACGTTGCCATTTCACGACCCAGTTATTTCCATTTCTATTAAAAGAGCAACGTGGGGGTGGATCAGGGGTTTTATTACGGGGATGAGGGGGGGGGTAACGGTAAACAAAGCCTAGTAATTTGGGGATGTTTACGTAGTCAAATTTCACTGCGAATGAGTGAGTGGTGTCTGCTTGGGTGAGATGACCCATATTTACTTTATCCTCCCGGTGTACGTTTTAGGAATTTTTTTTTACTAATTGTGTGCCACCCTACCCTCTCCCCACAAAAGTTTGAAGACGACAAAAATATGTCAAAAACTGAGCTCGTGCCGACTGAAAGAGTACGTCTCGCTGGAGATACTTTTCCGACACCCTGAATTTGTTACCTTCACATTGTATGCAACAAAAATTAACGATAAGTAGTTCAAGTATAAATTAGAAAATTCAGACTTTTCGGACACCTTGTACGAGTTGGATGTGACGTAATGAGCATGACGTAAAAACGGATGCCATCAATAACGATACGGATCGATGACGTCACTGGATTCGAACCGGCGAGGGTCGGTCATAAATGGCGAGTTCACCCAAAATGGGTGAAGGGTTTTTACAGACAGCGTGGAGGTCGTGACCTCCTGGGCTCCTGACGAGAATGACGGATTTGGCTCGGCCGCAACGAGAAGGTATTTCGTCCCAAGGTCAGAAATAATCCCCACGGGGGGGCGGGGGACGAGGCGATGGGGGTGGGAAGAGGAGGCGGCTGCAGAGGACAGATGCCTGCAGGTACCAATAAAAAAAAGGGAAAAAACTTTTTACTTTTTAAAAATAAGCACGCGAGGAGAAATAAGCGTGGAAGGGGTCAGAGACTGTCCATAAATGACGTCTATCAAAACATAGACAATCTGTATTGATCGAGGTCATTTATAACCTGATAATAATATAATCGAGGTTAAACTCGATGAACACCCTGTATACTAGAACGTGCAAGGTTTGCCTCGTGCGGGGGCAAACCATAAATTCCGCCCATGACGACCAAGGGCCATCCATAAATTGGTCCGACATGCACGGCAAATTAGAAAAACTAAATGTTTCTATCAACTCACCCGGGCAGCTGTACCTGACGATTCAGGTGTCCAGCGGTCTTCACATCCATGGAAGATTTCAGAGTCCTTCGTCCGTTGCCGTTACGGAAACCCTGGTCTTTTGCACCATGGTGTCTACGGCGCGTTCGAAAATTTCAGACAGGAAACAGCGAGAGTGACGATGTAGGAAGGCACGGAGTAGGGGGCGGGGGGCGGTCGGACGCCCCCAGCTGAAAGTTCACTTTTTTGCTGTTGTTGATGTTTAGCCAATATTTTTCACCACGCACTATTATTGCTGGGTGTAGAAAAACGACGAAAGAACTCGGAGTAATGGAACACAAGATGGCGGGCCGGGTAGGGAGGAGGCGCCCCCTGGCGGCAGGCAGTGAAACGGAATCGAGCGTAGAAAGATCAAGAGAGCATCAGAGATGGCGGCGGGAATCCAGTGAAAACTCCACATCCGGTTGAGCCAACTACCCCGCGTTTAAGCCTCCCCGAAAGTTCGAGAGGTCAACGGCGGGCCCCTTTTGCGTTATCCCGGTTGGGGGCGTTGCGAAAGGTAAATCCTAACCAGGTAGCGGACAGCGAGGACTATAGCGACTGCGGTGCCTCTGACGACGACGACGTGCGAACGATTACTGCACCTGAATTGCGTTTTCTCGTAATCATTTCGGACCCGACAAGACTCACCGAACGAACAACGTAGCAGATGAACGGCTCACGACGGTTTCTGAGGCGCCCTGCAGCATCTGGAATTGGCAACAAAAAAAAACGACTTTAGAACTTAGAATGTTTGGATCTGACAGGGTGACAGCAGCTGCGGTCAAATAATCCCCAGACTTTCCCTATGGCTTCCCAGGTTAAAAGTTTGTTTTCTGAAATTGTCAGAAGATGAAGAGTAAAGATACCGACCCTCGCAGCAGGAATTAGAATTCCGAGTATTTTTCGTGGTGTTTTTCAGAAACGTTAACAGGAAAAGGAATATTGCGGGCAAGTTTTTTGGGCAAACCACCTCCTAAATCTTCAGAAATAGGTTATCACTGATGCGGGAAACGTCGTTGGCGAAATTTCTTCGACAAAAATAGACCTCAATCGATAGGTTTCAGCCCACATATTCACGCGTAATGCTATGGTTTTGGAATGACCAAGTAAACCATAATGAACAAAAAACGACTTAACTAATTGATTTTAAGTAATTTTCATCTTAAATTCAATAGAAGTTCAACTGACCGTAACTTTGCACTGTTAGATTTGAGATGCACTAGTGCATTTAAAAAAATTCAATCGTTCTGATAAGATGTTAACGCCGTAGGCAAAGTTTGTTTGAAAAGCATGCCTCGATTTCATAAAAACATCAGCGTGAGGAGATGATGAATAAAGAGTTTGCTGTGAGCAGTTCAGATCTTCAAAGTTCCTAACCCAGTATCATTCTATTTCTCATGACCAGAAAAAACAAGGGAATTTCCAGACTTTAAAAATTCTCCTTACATTTCCAGGTTTTGTGGAAATTCTCATCCCCCCCCCACTACTATCCAAACTTCGGACGTCGTTTATGCCAGGCCCTCAGAAGTGCTCGTGCAAGAGCGCCATTTCGAATGTCAGGAAAAGGGTAAATTTCCCCACTTCCGAGCGCCACCTACGAGTACATGCAGATTCTTAGTCACTTCCAAAATTTCGCTCGGCAACTGCCCCAAAAAGATCCCCGCCACCCCCAATCCCCTGACTGGGGCGGAGCCAACACAGGAAAATAAGAGAAGAAAATACACGAGGCAAAAAAACAAAAATCGGAAGAAAAAAAAAAGAAAAAAAAATGGGCGAAAAATGCGACGGGGGCGTCCACGACGCAACATTCCACCTTCGCAGATAAAGAAGTTTTTGGCAGTGTAGTGCGAGAGGGTTTGGGGGTGGTGAGACCGAGCTCCCCCCCGTCCCTAGCAGCGCGAACACGCCAGAAGTCAATGAACCGAGCTCCTCCGACTAGATCCTCGCGGCTGGAGTAAACAGGTTTCGAGAGGGTCAGTCCAAGAACGAGCGAAAGGGAGTGGGGCAGCCAGGAGAGAAAAATGGGAGGGGGGTGGCACTTCGGGGGCCCAGATCCCACCCCGGAAATTCCCCTTCTTGGAAATTTCTCCCCGAGATTTCCCTCCTCCAGATGGCCGCCATGGGGATAATTCAAATGAGGCGGTTGTTCGTAAATGTCAACCATTTTCAAGGTCTTTATGACATACCCCCGTCCGAGGTGACACCTGGTGCCTAATCTTCGTGGTTGCGATGTCTGATTAGCTGGTAACAAACTGACCAAGTTCGAAAATCAGTATCTAATCGAGAGTTGCAGTAGCTTTTTCTTCCTCCCAAAATGGCGGACCGACCGAATTCTAGAACACGTGCCTGAAGCGCGTGCGGATATAGGGTTAGAAAGTGAAACGTATTTGAGATGTGGCCGCCATCTTGGAAGTCGCGAGGGGGGACGTTGAAGTGGAACAAGGTGCGGTTAAATTTTGACATTTTAGTGAACAGGTTTACTCAAATCACGAGTTTTAGTAAACGTAATGCTCGGATGCCCCCTTTCACCCACCCACCCCCTGATGTTTTACGAGGTCATTTTGGCCTCATGACGCTCACCGTGGTCGTTGCGTGCAGAATCCCCACACGGAGGGTCACTGGAAGAGGGCGCTGCGATCGTTCGGGTTCATGTCGTTGTCACGGGGCGGCGCTGACAAGGCTTTATCTCACGCACTCTCTCACACTCTTCCAAGTGATTTCCGATAGCGATTCTAAAGTGGAAAAGCAACAAAGACTGGAATTAACATCTTTGCGATGGTTAATAACAGAATAATGTCGGTGCAACAATAAAACTACAAGTGGGTCTTCCAAGTTGCCGCCATTTGCAATTACCAAAAAAAAAAGCTTCTGAACTAACAAGCTGTTTGTTCGCTAAGAGCCGATTTTTTTTTTTTTTTTTTTTTTTTTTTTTGGTTTTATCGCCCTAAATCTAATTGGTAAGCGGCACGCACCTGTGCGTTTTTGCGTGGGTTTTGAACCCGATGTTCGTACTTTCAACGGCGATAAATCAAGAACGGCCATGCGCAGTGAAACCCCCGGATAAGTGGAAACCGACCTGGGAGAAAACGCTTATCCGGTTTTTCGCAAAAAAAAAAAAAATCGATGAGAAATAGACAGCCCTATAAATTGTCCCTGCGGTGTAAATAAATAGCGATAACCAGCTTACTGCAATGTTAATTCCCCCTATTTTCAATATTAATTGTTTGGCACCCTGTATCTGATCTACAATCAATTGCGCACCCTGTATTTACCAAGTGGTCAATTGGGCACCCTGTATTAGACAGTGATTTGGGCACCCTGTATTTCATATACTCCAGATAGATGTCTTGTGGCGTCATATATATTACTGTATATGACGTTATATATAACATTACAGTGACGCCATCAACAAAATGGCTGCCATCCCTGAATAGATGGGATGCAATGGCACTATTAACAAATTAAGCGGGGCAAATGGCATTTACCTCATCATAAAGTTGATTAATTGGCTTTAGTCCAAGATAATAGGGTAGACTAGAGTTTGGATGGAAAATAAATCCTTGGTGATAACTCAAAAATTCGACTCTTAGGAATCGAAATTCAAGAGTTGCTAAGCAACAAACAGACGCCATCGTTGCCTGCTGTATGCTTAGTCAAATTTAGAATAAATCGCACGCGCTTCCAGATAAATCTCGAGCAATCCTTCTTTAGAACGTTCGCCTTCGATACTTTGGAACGACTTTCCGTTGAAAGTTCTGTTCTTGTGGTTTTTAATTTTTGCATCTCGGGACGTTTTTGCTAAATAAAGCCCAAGACGCAGGAGCGTCTTGGCTCGAGCTCAATTTATTCAGACTTTGGCAATGGATAGTTTTCCGAAAGGAAATTAGCGTTGTTAAACAAAACCAAAAAACCCGTCTATTTTTAATCGGGAGTCGGTGCGCGCATTTTCCGCGAAACTTTGAACTCGCTGCGCCAAAATAGCACTTACGCACGTAACAGCTGGCGAACAATTAAGGTAAGTGGCCAAGCACTGTTTTTACGCTAAATGCTACAATTTTGAAGAGAAATTTCGCGCTCCAAGGGCTTATCGCTTGCCATTGAAGAGTTGTTAAATTAATAGTCGATCGATTGCTAAAAATTAAGCAGAATCCAAGCGACCAATGAGGGCGAGGCTCGTGATTGCTCCAGAGAAAAGATGCTGTGCATAAACGACGTCCGAAGTCCGAAGGGGGTCACAAAAATCGGTGGATGGACTCGAGGGGTGGGTAGGGTTCCCTGTACACATTTCATTAAACACTCAAGCTAGTATCTTTATAGATAATGAATCGAGATAGGATCATTAGTTCAGGGGGAATGAGTTCATTATCTAAAATAGACATGAAAATCATTTATTATTCTCAACTGGCCTCTGAATTACCATTAGTTGTTAATCCCTCGCTTTCCCGTAACATTTTTATGTTACAGAGAGGCCATTTGCACCTTAGACCGACATTATCCAAGTCTGAAGCAATGCCATGGCGTCATCAATCCATCTGCAATCCATCTTTAATGTTGCGAGCCCACTTCTTGCCAATCAAGATTGCTGCGCCGCCAAAAAATTTCCCCGAGTTTTTCAGGTCAAATCAATTTCCCTGTGATGATTCGATCGTGTTTATTACCTGTAGTTATTCTAGTGAACATACTGAAATGGAACGTCCGATATGGAGGAGGTTGTCCGACAAGGCGGTAATGGGATGAGAGAGGGATAGGGAGGTGTTCGTTTGATGGAAGTTGTGCAAAATACACAGCTCAGTCTTATCAAGACCAGATTCTGACGACAAATAACGACGACCTCGACCCTGAGAACGCGAAACGAAATCCACAATCGAGCGCTGCCAACGCACGCGGTGGTGGAAGCGCCCCCTGGCGGATCGCTTCAGCTACGACGCTATGCTTCAGCCGCGCCTCGCCCTTGAACTGGAGGCCCCGGTCGGATGAGCGACGCTCTCGTGCGCCAGCGTTCGGATAGTCGACGCTGGCCTTGGCGATCACGTGACCCGAGGCCACGCCCCGGTCCATTGAGCCTGCGCGTGACGTCAGCGCCGCGGGTGGCCAGAGGACAAAAGGGAGTTCCCCAAGGTGACCTTGAGCGAGTGGCCGCCCGAGGAAACCGCAGGCGGGTGGCGCCACCCGGCGATCGATCGAGACGAGCAAAGACGAAAAACAAAAGGGGTGACATTTCCACCAAAACGTCATTGAAAATATAGTATGTCATATGTACGTGTATATATCATGCCATAGTCGACAGTTTAAGGCTGATCGAAAGGGCCATTGAAAATGCGTGGTAATTTTCGGACACCCTGCATAATATTTCCACCATGCAAAAAAAACATGCAAACTTTGTTCCGTATGTTTGCTTTAATAAACAAATAAAGACGCTCAAAACCTTGCCTACCTCGTAGAATGTGTCGTCCACTAGTGACACTTTCTGTTCCTTTTTCGGCGAATTATGCCCTTCATTATTCAACAATTGAATAAAAATAGTAAAAATTCGCTTATGCAAAGGTCGTCATCAAATGACGCGAATTTTTCCCATTTTTATTTAATTGTTCAATAATGAACGGAGTAATTCGCCGAAAAAGGAACAAAAAGTGTCACTATATAGTGGACGACACATTCTACAAGGTAGGCAAGATTTTGAGCGTCTTTACTTATAGCGAACATACGGAACAAATTTTGCATGGTTTTGCATGGTGGAAATATTATGCAGGGTGTCCGAAAATTACCACGTATTTTCAATGGTCCTTTCGATCAGCCTTAAAGAAAATAACCCACCCTGGTCAAAGACGTTTACAAATAAAAGGGGACAAAATACTAGGATGAAATGGTACATGTAGGCAGGCCTACGTGTATATGCATTTTTTTTTTCTCATAAAATGAATACAGTACATTATTAGCAGGCCCACATAGTCTTCCATGTCCTAAGACATTAACAAGGGGGGAAATCATGTAAAAAGGGTACATGTAGGCCTCGTTCTTCCTAATACGAAGTCGTACATTCTCATTAGGTTTATAGCTTCTTAAAAACGTGTACAGGGTGCCCTTCACCAGGTGGCCCCAACCTGTCGGACACCCTGTACCCGCGTCCTCCTACGAAAACTGCATCACACCCAAACTGGTCTGGGAATAGCTAAGCGGGCGTGGGATTATCGACGAAATCGGATAAGTTTTTCGAGCCAGCGAGACGGGAAGCAGGGGGGCTCTGATGTAATCCAGCCTAACTAGGGTAGGACCAACGGCGATCCAAGGTCAAACAAGGGCGGAACGACGAGGGTCGTCCGGCGTTGACGTCACACAACCTGCTCAAACATAGTGGGGGTTGTCATTCACGAAATGGCAAGGGGCATTTCTTGCTCGCAATAGGAGCCTCCCCCTTTTTTTTTTGTCAATGTGATGAAAGAAGAAGCCATACGATGGAGCGCCGCAGCTGGCTGACGCACCTTCGCGGCAGTAAATGCTTTTATTCCAGCGCCAGCCGAAAATATCCGAACGTCGTAAATGTTTATTCCACACTTCCGGGAAAATTGTTGACGAACCAAGTCCTATAGTAGAACCACGAAGTGATGGAACTGGACTAAAAGCGCCGACCAATAGAATCCAATCGCCAGTTTGCGATTAATTTAGCCTAGTTGCGTACAAGCAGTGCCCTTGAACAAGCTTTCACCGACTGAAGCAACTAATCGACAAGCCACATCTCTCTGATTGGCTGACCCTCAGTTCCATCACTTCGTGTTTTCACTATAGCTATCCTACGCTACGTTTAGCGACCAGCTAGCGGGTCGAGCGAGTATCGTTGTAAAACTCAGCCGCTGAGCATGATTAGAGTTGTAATGGCATGCATGGAATATACGGACTCATCAAATTTAGCGAGCAAACTGGCATTTCCCTGATTATGGAATTAATAATTGACTATTCGTCATGTAATCCGCTAATAATAAGACTAATTCTAGGCAGTGCAGATTTGCTCGGAAAATAAATCCTTCGTGACGACAAAATTCGACTACGGAATCGAAATTCTACTGTTGCTAAGCAACCGACAGACGCTGATCTTAGCAACAGCGCCATTAAGAATAAGGAAGGAATTTATGGTCGCCCCCGCCGCACGAGACCTGAAGTCCATCTCAATCGATTTTCCATCCATTGCCAAAAAAAAGCAAATCGATTCCAATCGCCCGGAGATCGAATCGATATCGCCACGCGCGCGCAGACCGGCACGCCCTCTGCTGGAATGCCGTCGAAACGAACGACCTTGTCAAGGACGCGCTTCACCTCTCATAATAAACGGCTCCGTCGAGCAAATGATGAAATGAAAAATAATAACATAAAAAAATTAAAAGTTTCCAATTTTGAATTGCGCTCTTGCCTGCCCATCGGTGCAGATTCTGAGAGCGAAAGTCACTCTGCTTCTCTGTCGCCCCACCTTGCCACAGATGGCGCTGCTCGGCAACGAAGGGGATCAGGTGTATGGTGCCAAGAAAGAAAAAGCGCTATTTCGGGGGATGGGTGCCAAAAAAAGCAGAAAAAAAAAGACCAGGGTTCAAGGTTTCGCCCATTCAGCTCGAAATAATTGCTGGGTAGAAAAATTAAGGAAGGGGGGGGGGGGGGGACGATTATACCATTCTTATGTAAGTCCATTGTTCGTTCGGATAACAAAAACCAGGAGGGCCTGAAGACAACAATGAAATCGCTGCTGATGGTAATCGAGGCAGCTAACTAGCGAAAGGAACGTCACGGCCACCAGCGCCACCTTCGCACGAGAGGTCAGCGGGTCACGGGAGCGCTGAACCCCCCTCAGTCTGGCACCACGTGCAGATACAGGGGTGTCCTGAAAGCCTCGACCCCATCGGGGAAAATACATGGGCTGCACCGACTTTCAACAACTAACAGGAAGTTGCGAAACTCGCAACAAAAACATTCGAGTAAATTTTCCCATACTAGAAATCTGCTTAATTTCACAGCCGAAAAAGAAATGGCGAAACTGGTTCTTCGGGAAAACGTTTGCTTTCCATAACGTTAGAAAACAACCCATCACGCAATCTCATCGCGTCACGCATTAGCATAAAGAGGTCAGAGGTCGTTGGCCTCGTACACTCGTTCGCCATTTTTTTTTATCCAATTATTTTTGTTTTCCAGGCGAGCTGACCAGCATATCGAACGAGCAGAAAAACCCGAAATCATTACAATGCGAGAACGTGAGAAAAAATAGGATAAAAAAACAACAACATGGCGTTTTCGAGCTGTTTTCGGTTGGGAAGCATGAGGCACATCCTTTGACCCACATTATTATTCACCGATGAAAACAGAAATTGTCCTAAATGTAGCCTATGATAACAAGTGCAATATTATTTTCCATTATTTTGGAAAATGCAGTGGGTGAATCAATTACTGCAACTTGGAATTGGGGTGAGGAAACATGAATCAGACGACATGCGAGGTAAAAATGAGCACATTAAGTATTCATTAGACTCGCATTATATAGACGACTTAATTATTCATTAAACGATTTGTAACGTGAAAATGAACGATGAAAAGGAAAATGCTTCGATGAAAATTTAATGGCAGACTCCTGATAAACACCGTTAGAATGAGAAGCTGATGAATGTGAGGTCTAGCTGTGAGGAGTTGAAGTTTTCAAGTTTCCTTACGAAACATTCCTGTCGTTTCATTTCCCATGACACGAAAACCTCAACTCCTTACATCCTTCAAAAAACTCAGATTCATCAACTCCTCATTTTTTTCGAAATTAGGCAATGGAAGCCTTAATGCACAAATTTCACACCATATTGACCTCCCTAAACATGGGTGTTTTGGCTAAAATGACAAAGCAACGTGAAATTAAAATCGTCTATATTAGGCCTATTTCTGAACCACCCTTTACGATAAATAATAATCTACGAATTTTATGCAATACTTCAACACTTGCGATTCATGCAGGCCTATTTCAACTATTTAATTTCGCTCGACCATTTCATGGGGCGCGCCAACAGATGGCGCCGCATGCCTGCATAAACCGCCCTTCAGGCAGCGCCACCCGTGAGCATTTGCGCGTCGCCGGCGCCCGTCCGACTGCCCCGCAACAACAACATCCTACTCTTTCTTTCAGGTGTCAACGACATCTGCGGATTTGATCACGTGCTAACCCAAACCGAAAAGCTGGACCGAAGCCAAGAACGAGTACAAAAATAATATAAAACAGAAAAACTGCATAATCTGACTGGACGCCACCTGGCGGCGAGGACGGCTTTGGAGCAAACACAGACACTGCCAATAATCGAGTTGTGGGGACGTTCAAGTATTACGTCATCGACCTGGATTAGCACAACGTCATTAGTACTTATGACGTCAGACGCGTAACGGCCAATCGTCCAATTACTATTTCGCGCCGAAGCGCCACCTATCGATTAATAAGCGCCAGCCTTGGGGCTTTTCCCTCCCACGCAGGGCCGCCTAGAAGTCAAAAACCTCATTACCAGTCATTATGAAACGTGGGGGTCGGTTGAGGGGGAGGGGGAGTTAATTAATAGAAAACAATGGCGGTCACGTGACCGACGCAAATCACGGGCGGGGCATCCGTTTAGGCGAAGCCACCAACCATAATGTTCACGCATTTTTTAATGTTAAATAATTTCAAACAACATTCACTCAACATTACTGAGGCCAGTACCGGTCAGCCAGTCCAGTTCGTTTCACTTTCATTGTTCTTTACTACACTAACCTGTTTGTCCTTTGGCAAATCTACCCCCTCCCACCACCACCACATGGCACCCCATTACAGACTGTGGGTGTAGTAAAATGAATTGAATTGACACAAAACAAATAAGTTATAAATTTATGCCCAATTTCTGAAGCGAGTAGTGTTTTTCCATGTGATTTTCCAGTCAACAGTGGAAAATTACATGACATTTTTGCATGGATAAATAGCGTTTTCTATCATCGACGCCATTTTCGATTCTAGCGGATGCAGCGCCTCCTGCTGGCACACCCTGTTGGTGCTCATAACGTTACTGATTTTTTAAAATGAATTTTTTTTAAATTAATTTTTAACTTGTACAGTAGAGCTTCGATTATCCGGACTAGTCGGGATAATCGAAATCCATTCAAAGAACACTCATTTTTGCATGAATTTATGCAAATTTCAATGAAAAGTGGTAAAACTCAGTAGTATCTATATTCATACATGCAACAAAGACAGAAACAATGTCAAAAACAATGCATATTAATGTGTTGCGATGTACACGTCAGTGTTCACATCAACCTCAATTTTTTATGACACATCCGGATAATCGAAGCTCTGCTGTATCTATTAACATTTTGCTGCATTTTTACATTCTGTATTGCTCACGCTCCATTCACTGTTCCTTTTTTCCAGTAATATTAATTATTGGGTAACTCTACCCCACCACTGACGGTGGGTGTATGAATTCAATCAAATGGATTGAATTGCATTTTGCAATGAGGGTAAGACTTCAGGCGCACCCTGTACGCGTGGCTTTAAAGATGAGCTATCACGAGCATTTCCCCAGACCACTGGCTTGTCCGAAACTTGACCCTTTCCCCCCTTTTGCGAGGTGCTCGTAGGCGTCAGGTGTCAGACGTTCCCCCCCATATCCTTCGGTCATTTTCTGCCCTCTTTTCAACCCCTTCCCCCCTGTCCCTATTATCGCCAGGGCGCCCCAGGGAGGGAGGGTGACCTCGGGATGACCTTTTGCGTTTGGGCGAGATAGTTTATGCCTCTCCCCCTCTCACTTCCTTATTTGGCTTTTACGATTACGAGTCCAGTGTGGCGAGGCCTTTCGCAACCCCTCGAGGGGGTAAATTCGCGGGCTGGGAGCTTGCTTTGGAGGTCACCAGGGTCACGGCGACCCCTCGTGTTTATCTCGGAAACTCTGAAAAGGGTTTCGGTTGGGGGGAGAGCGACGAAGGCGCCACTGAAGTCCTGGAGGGTTTTTGAGAATCAAAAAAAAAAAATTCGAGTTTGCTGCATTTCCGAATTTTTTATCAAAATAATTGCGCCGTACAGGGTGCCCCATAGTGCAGCTGCATGGAGAAAAAATTTCCCACGTTTTTCAATTTGAAATGCCCATATGTTATTTGTGTTTTACATAACAAAAAGTAATTCATGTGAAATACAATACCATGATATTGTATTTTCAGTTATTTTAAGCACCCAAATATAAAAATGGGATGACATGGTTTTCTCAAACTGCACCTTTTAGCAGGTCTTAGTGAGGCATGCTTAGCAAGCTCCCTTCTAATAAGAATATGAATTCCTCTGACCCTACACCCTTTATTGTTCATAACTAGAATCGAAAATGGCGTCTAAGCAAGAGAATGTGGGATCATCTTGAGGATTTTCCTGCTGGCATGAACCAAAAACTAGGATTCTACATTGACAAAAATTTGTTCCTTGTACATGTAATTCTTAGCAGCCTTTTTAAAATTAATTTTTAATTGGGGGCAAGACTTTATGACCACCCTGTACTTGAACTCCATAGTCCCTTTAATGGCGACCAAGGGCCATCCATAAAATTGTCCGATACAAACATACCACTAAGAACAACAAAAAGTAACGAATTTCTATAAAAAAATATTCCTATTAAATAAGGACCAACTTCATAAAACTAAATGAACCCGAACACTAAATTTCAGTGACCTTTCGATGACCTTGTATGCATTTTTTTGGGGGAAGGGGGGGGGGGCCTTCCCGCCGTCTTCAGCACTTAATCCCCGATTAGCCCAAGTTATGGTGCAACCGAAAAGCTCCCCTCCGAGAGTACATTATAGTAAACAAGTCCAACAATAGTAACTAAAAAAGAGGTCTATTTTCCCTTCCAGAACAATGCATTTGTGGAGCAGTGGTGTCCTGCTTCATGCCCTTTAAATCCGGACGAATGAATGGAAAACAGATTTTGAAAAATGGGTTAGAACTCGACAACCTTCCCTCGGCAAGGAGAGAAGGGAGAAAAGAGAGAAAGAGGAGACCTACTAGGCCTAACTGGGAAGAAAAGACAACAACAAGGGCGGCCATCTTGGGGGGCTTGAAGGGGAGCAGCGAAGGAAGCAAATGCCAAAAATTGCACAGAAAAAAAATGCAATAAATTGAAAACACAATTTCATCCCACGTTTCCATCAACGACATTTGGTCATTAAAGGAAAACTGCACGGAAGCGTCAATAAGTGCATTTCAAGAACATTTCTGATAACATTTACAGGGCGAGTCAAAAGTCGTTCCCATTACACTATATGGGATTGGTACGTTATTTTTTTTTCTCAAACATTGCCGCAGAAATATTTTCAACTTTAATAAGTTTCTTAGTTTTTCAAACTAATTTCCCTGACCACTCATAATTCATTTTCCCTAAACGAACAGTTATTATTATATTAAATGTGAAGGCGACAAATGTGGATCTTCTAAAAAAACAATCTAAATTTGCTGTTTTCATAACGCCAATTAGAATTCAATCTCCCGATACTTAATAATACATGGTATGACATATTAGCAAACAGCAAATTTAGATAGTTTTATGGCATAATGTGCTGGTAATTAATTTTATTATTATTCATCGTTTCACGTAAACGAAAACGGCGTTTATAAAAAGCCAATACAGGGTTGCCCTTCATTAATGACCACATCATTTACCTTGCCCCCCCCCCCCCCCCCCCAAGAACCACGTAGCGTTCTCAGAGTTGAATTTCAGGTTTGCAATTTACTGCAATCTATTACGGTTGCCAAAAAACCAGCTCGTTGTTGTGTACCCCGTGGCTTCCGGCGGCCATCTTGTGGTGCGAGTGGGCGAGCTGCAAGGTCATTGGTTGCCTAGCGCTAGCATTTTTTTTTTTTGCCACCATTCCCATCGCTCCACTTTAGTTGCTCGTCCACCAACCCGTACACTATTAAACGACATTAAATTTTGGTGCAGCCACGAATCGAATGGGAACGATGGCCATAAAACCAAAGACAGTTTGGCCCAAATAACGGTGTCCACCTGAGAGCGAAAGAAGCCATCGAGAGTGCTTTCGCTCAGCTCTCGAATGGTCACCGGATGGCCTCACCATCGAAATTTGTATTTGCTCGCATTATATTATGTGCCTCATGTTGATTTTATTTTTCTTCCTTTCTGCTGGAATTGGCCGTACTAACTCAATCCAATGCAATTCAGCCGCACTCAACACCTGAGACGCCACGTGTTGCAGCACAGAAATGTTACATGGAAAAATGGAAAGACTGTAGTTGCAGCAAACAAAATACAATGTAGATAATTAAACTAAGATGCATCAGAACGACATGCCATCCAACCCAAGTACAAAAACCTTTCAGCAAAATCACAAAAACGAAGGTATGGAATACAGTGTAAACATTAATGATAAGAAGTGTAGCACTTTTTGCTGGTGCTTTCTGTACCATCTTTGTACTTGAGTGGTATGTCCCTGATGTATCATAGTGTATTTTATCTTATTTACCTTAGCTAGCTTAAATTTCCCTGCACATTGTGTACATTTTACTTTTTCTTCCCCAAATCACGGTAGCATTTTCATATCTGGGTAAATCTCTTCCACCAGGTGACACCTCCGGTGCTGACTGGCTGCATTGCATTGCATTGAATTGAATTGAACCCGTTGCCTTAATTTTTTTCCTGCCCTGTTATAAATAGCCTGTGACCTCGATTCGCCCTTGACTTTTTCTGCCAATGTCTTGCGAGCGAGCACCTGGTTAAATATCCGTTGGCTGCGAGCCATTATTATTATTATTATTAAACACAGTCTGCATTTCGTGTGCTGTTTGTTTTGCGTACATTTCATTTCCTATCGTTTTTTCGAACATTCATAATCCGTTCCTCTCGGCCTTGAATCGTGGCCGTTTCAGCCAAAATCTGGACGTCCATCTCAGGGCGAGCACATTTTCGCATTTTGTTATTCCCCCAATTCGAGGTCGCATTATCTTAAGTTTCCCTGACCTTATTACTGGCGATCTGCTATGAAATAAAATATGATAAAAGCAGCAACATTATTAACAAGTTCATTGCTAACTGCAGACGTCCGATTGAGTCACATTATCATTAACATTCTGCTGCCAGCGTTTCCCGAATATAAGACCGGCTATTAGACACTTTGAAAAAGTTTTAGAAACAAGTTTCCAAGTTTGTAGTCCACAAGTACCAACGTAGTTTGCTTGCTTTTCGCTGCCATACCCTGTACGTAATCTGTAATGTTTAAATTGCCAACTTTCTAGCCATGAGTCATTGTGAACGGATAGCAAAGAAAACGTATAAACATATCTTCTTCAGAAAAAAAATTTATAGGCAATATCACTGTATAAATCCATCAATAATTGAAAGATAAAGAGTCCCCTGGTTGCACGGTACTAACGTCAACTTATCTTATTGTCATAGTCTGCAATGTTTTAAAACTTCCAAAATTTTAGACATCCTTGGCTAATGTTTTTCCTAAAAACGCCCTGTTTTTTGTGGTGAGGGAGGGGGGTGGCATGCAAAATTGCAAATAAAGTTTTGCACTCTAGTCGATATCACCTATGAGACCTCAATTTTGTGCATTTGAGGGGATCTAGGACAACCCATGCTTATACGTGATCCCTATGGGATTTACACTCCATCCCTGCATTTTTGGGATCTAATCAAGCTATGATGCAAATAAATGTTTTGTTTGATAGCTTACCTTGTGAACTTTTTTACCATGGTGTTCAAGCATCAAAAATGAGTGTTTATAAATGTATATAAAAAATGCAAAAATAACGAACATAAATCGAGAATTTTTTATATAAACACTCATTTTTGCTGCTTGAGCACCATGATAAAAAAGTTAACCAGGTAAGCTATTAAACGAAACATTTATTTGCATGATAGCTTGATTAGATCCCTAGAACTCAGGGGCGAAGTGTAAACCCCATAGGGCCCATGTATAAGCAAGGGTTGTCTTAAAGAATCCCCTTACACATTTAGGACCAATACATTCACTCATGGATAGCCATGTTCGTGCACATGCCTCGAATACATATTTCAAAAAATGCAGCCGTCGTGTACGTGTAATACGAAAACAAAGAAAAAAAGTTGAGCCAACCAGGCGTTATTATTCGACGAATAATGAGGCATGCACGGTGGTGTCATCGCACCTACCAGTCGGACATTTCCCTCCCTGAGGCTCTGGTGGTGGCATTAAATGGGCAAAGGGTTGGCAGAGGTAGTAGGGGGTGGTTGGTGGCCCTCCCGTCCCCCTAATTAGCATGGCGACCGGCCAAGCGTGATTTAAGACTAGGAGCACCTGAGGAAGATTCAATTCAACTCGGTTTACTCCGTGCCCCACTCGTGGTAAAAGAAATTCCAAAGGTAAAGGGGGTGAAATTCCTCCAAAAAATGCATTAGGCTGGTGGTCGCCCCATCCTCCAATCGAATTCCTAACGGCCATAGCCTAGTGCCATAAATAGTTAAGGTCATTTTACAGGATGCAAAAATAGAGCAAGTAGGTGGTTGGGGCCTGAATGGGTTCTACTTAAGGAGGTCATCAAATGTGGGTTATATACCTTGAACTGTGTTGACCTGTCCCTGATGCCCTTAGGTTCGTAAGTTGCCTCGAGCTTTGTGCGGTAACGGGTCACAGCACCTGTCTCTAATCCCTTCCTTCTGACTGTCTGAGTGATAGTCTGACAGACTTTGCTTTTGCTAAGTTTGATTTTACTGTATAACAGGCTTGTCTTCACTCTCGCTGTCTGTCACTGTTCTCTTCACTCCTACTGTCGGAGTGGTCTGCACTTTTACTGTCTTAAGAACTAGTCCGCATCCTTACTGTCTGCCACTGTTTTCTTCACTGTTACTATCAGCCACTGTTTCCTCCACTTTCACTATCATCCACTGTTCACGTTACTATCAGTCCTTGTTCCCTTTCACTGTCTGCCACTAATCATTCTTGATGTCGCTGGCATATCGTGCTAAAAAATATGGCGAGCCAGCGTTAACGTACAGCAGGCCTACTGCCAACAAGCTTGGTTTGCACAGCATCGAACGATCAAACAACGACTGTTCCTGTTCGTTGGGTGTGCGTACTGCAACCAGCTCGAATGTCTACGTTCGAAGGAGAAAACTGAATATAAAACCGTCGTTTGTTCAGGCTCGCAAGAAGCCAACGACCAAAAAATCTTTCAAATTGGTGATTTGTGCCAAGCTCCTAGGCCTAGGTTTGCTCGACCTCAGCTCATCGTGAACACAAAAACAAACAATCTGAAGCATTGCTCGGGATTAATGGTCCGTGAATGAGCACGAACTATGTTAAAAAAATTCGGAAAGAAAACCAATCTCTCATACACAAGCTGTCAAACTGGCCACAAAAACACTGGCCAATTTAGTGGATTGAGGAGCCTGGAGGCAGGACTGGTGGGAAAGCAAGGATTCGGTCATGGGAGGAATGCGCACCACGTAACCTCGGCGTGGCTCGTGTTGGAGCTGCTCGCATTTTCGCCACATTAGCCAACAAAAATATGTTGGAAAAACAGAGGTTGCTCCCATTTAGCCTTATCTAAATTAAAACAGATAGACTTTATCGCTTCGATAAGAGTATAAACAATAGTTGACCAGGCGAAAGCTTTCCGCGATAGCGAGTGTGCACCTACCAGAAGCGAGGCCCAACGAGGGCTAAATCGAGCTTCGGTGACAAATTCACAGAGAAAAATATTAATAAAGAGCAGCCCAAACTAAAGGCAAACGATAAAAACCGAACGACATCTTGGAATAGTCCGCATAGGCCTAGAATGCCCTTAAGCCTTTCCCAACTGAATGCAGTTTGTGAGCGGTCGTTGGCCGGTCTGTCGGGCTAATTTTGCCGCCCGGACACTCCGGCCACCATCCCGCGACATCGCAGCGACCAAGAATACAAATATCGGCAAAACTTACCACAATTTCAGCGTAAAATCGGGTGAGACTACATGTTCAGCTATTCCTATGATCCGCCATGTTGGACTCACTACGTTCGAATTTGCTAGCCCGTCCTTCTCCTTCCGATTGGTAGAAATAATCCTTTTAGATGCCGCACTTAACAAAGCAAACTTTTGCTTAAACGCAACCAAAAGCGCCGATGTTGACCCCACAAATGTGTGGTAATCAATGAATCACCCCAAAAATTGAGTTTTTGAGCGCGACGAATATTGACCAACCAGAGGGCTCGCTGACCGTCGTGACGTTTTTTGCTTCATAGCGGAAGGAAGCATTTGGAATTTGAAGCCAAGATGGCGGCCTCCACGGGCCTGATTTCCAGCTGTGGTATTTACAGGACGAAAGATCAGATAAAGAAATTTAAAATCAGGTAGTTTTTGGTGCCTGATTACTGCGTGACACGAATGAATGCTAGACCGAATGAATTAATCAAAGGGATCAATTATGAGAGGATATGCAGTTTTGTTGTTAGTCCTAGTGCACCGGAAGTGGGATTACACTCATTACAGGCTGCCCGAAAGTTGTAAAAGACAATTAAAATTTTGGTTTTGTTTGCAGAGTAAAATTGGAGAAAGTGAAGTCGTCTGGTTTGGGGCCGGCAAACGAAGCTGGTCGCAGCCAGACTGACATGGAAATGCGAGATCTGTCGAACATACAGTCGGCCAACTTGGAAACCGAGGAATTCACTTTCACTTGGCAGGAAAAAATATTCAGTCAAGTTAGTCTTGATCATTTTGCCTGCACGTACCATTGCTTGATTCGTATGCTCAATAAAATTTACGTTGAAAATGAAACGCTATTTATTCGTGTGTTATTACGCTCGATGTATTTCAGCGCGAATGCCAATTATATGCAAACGAAGCTCAGTGCTCCAATGCGTTGCACCTGAAATATAAGGAAATGATCAAGGGAATGAAGTAAGAAATTTTGCTTGTCCCCACAATTTTCTCATAAACAAAACTTTACAGAGGAAATTTTAAGTATTGTCATCATGTGAAACCACACATAAAAACGCACTCCCGTGTTCAATTTTGAATTGTTTTGGCAAAAAGACTGCAAAACACTGAAGGATGCTCTTTTCCGACAGGAAAAAAGGCAGGCCAACAAAAAGATTATTTTGCTACGTCGACGAAGATGATGTGGAACATCAAGGCGTAAGTCAACAAAAAAGATCAATGCATTTCCGTGCCCATGTGTGCTTAAAGTATTGGATCAGTCATCTGATCGAACACTTGGATATTTCTACTCAAATAATGGATAAAATCCTGCACTGTGGTAATATAAGAACTAGCCGTATGAAAGTCATGAAAGCGAGAAAACCCTAGAATTTTGCATTAAATTCGATCTCAACCCATGAATGGTGCTGCATCTTGCATCCATGGGCATCTTTTATCAGACGTTGAAACGTTATTTGAAATTAGTTTGCTCTTTTCTCTCCTCCAATTCGTGGAATTTGCTGAATTGTACCGTTGTTTACCACTCATTGAATGCTAGCAAATCAAAAGCATTCAGTGGACATCCATGGTGCCAGATTGTGCCAGCACCCTGAGACAGAGAAAGCCTGTAAGAAACCCATCCAGGGACAAAGAAAGGTAGCAATGGCAACCTGCTAGATAGATATCCACCATCTATCGACCATAGTTTTCAAAACTATTTACGATGATTCTAGGGAAGGCGTAAAGACTGCCACTACGAACCTAGTTGACTATGCCCCGTCGAAGGTCGATCGCTGCCCAGATGCTCCTGGCCGAACGATGCGCATCATGGCGGACCTCGGGTTCGAAAACTGGTATAGAGACTACACAAGCAGTAGTTTTTTTAGCGAGCTTGGTCTTTGCTAAATTTTGGTTCTCGATTTTCCCTTCAGCGATGGTGGACAGGATGGCAGTCTTGAGGTGGTTCTCTGCACTATCACCGCTGACAGCCGTGGCACCTTGGTGGTTAACCCGGACTTCAGCTGTGGTCGGAAGCCATACCAAATCGAGAGTGGATTTCCAGCTACGGGCGCCTACCAGTACACTATCGAGCACGCGTCTGATGGCATCAGCGCGGAGGAGAAGGAGCAGGAGGAGAAAATGTTTCAAGACGTAATCAGTCAAAATACAGTTTACGATTCAATTCTGGCGACTTACTTCACTCACGATTGTCATTTTTTCAGTTATACACCAGGCATTCTCGGCTGCTGTCCACTTACGTGGGACACGAATTCTATGAGGTATAGTTGAGTTCGAGCAGGGGGTTGGTCACAGACCAAATCCAATTTGAAACTTAAGATCCGAATGTCTTTCAGCCCCCAATAGAGATGCTGCGGCTTTACATCTTCGGAGAAATAGGTAGGATCAGAGCACCCAGCCGAAAATCCTGGAAGTAATCTTTGGGTAAAAATCTGTCCATCTTTACAGTTTCGGCCCAGGGCTTTCCACATGATGGCTTGTACGTTAACTTCTTCGTCGAGCTTCCTCAAGGTACTCCTTTCAGCAAATGACTAGAATGATAATCCTGTACAACCATATAAGACCAAATATCCTACCGTAGATTGGGCAGCCGAGGGCGACGAGCCCCTTTACGGGGTGACGCAGACCTGCAGGACCAAGAGCGAGGGTGGCAAGGAAGTCGCGTATTTTGGCTTTCCGTTCCAGCACTGCCTCATCTGTCCACTGGAGACCTTGGCTGGAGAAAGCTCAGGTAGAAATGCTGAGTGGCAGGAAGTGGGCCCGAGAATTACCGTTCTAAACATTGACTATTTTCTGGACCGCAGGAAGCCTGCCCCGGTGGCCCCAGCTGTGCTTTCAGGTGATGTCACGCGACTCCTGGAATCGCTTTCGCACCGAGGGATACGGATACGTGAACTTGCCCACAACACCAGGTGACAGTTTTCTCGAAGCCACCTTAGTTCGAAATCTGATGAACTTCAACCTGCAATGGTTCAAATTTCTAGAGCAGTTCCTTATATTTAAAGATAGAGGCCTGGGAAATCCAATTCCCCGAACTGTTATTAAAATACCCAAACATCATATCTCTGTCAAATTATGTATTGATTTCTATGTCTTATCGAAATGATGTTTGAAATTTTTACTGGTGCCAATCACAAGACAGAAAAGATGACATTTTAAAAATATGTCCAGTTTTTTTCCCATTCAGCAGTGCAAGACAAGGCCACATGGGTCTTGCATCATCACAACAATCACTGATAATTTGGTGTGTCAACCCTAGGTAATCACACTCACCATGTCTGCACTTGGCGTCCGGTCAATACGTCGCTGGACAGTCAGCTACGTGATTACTTTATTGGAAATTCGCCCGAACTTCAGGACCTGTCCATCGCTGCGATCACTCCGGCCCTGCAGGTTACCCACTGACGAAAAACAAGCTGGTCAGCCACCCCAAGACAAACTCACTCCCAAAGAGGATAGCGATATGATGCTAGAACGGCGATTTTCAACTAGTGTGCCGCAGAAGTTCAGGGAATGGTGAAAATAACTAAGAAAAATAGAAATACTTGATATGTCAGCGCCCTAATCAGTGTACTGTTGGTTGAAATCGCTGTGCTTAAGAGCGTCTTGAGGTCATGACAGCTTCTCTGAAGAGCGAGTTGGTTTTAGGGAGAAATAGCCCAGAAGTGTAGACCATTCCGACACACTTTTTTCTTCCCAAACAGCAAACCCGAATGAGCAGGTACGGCATGCAAACAGAGAGCAGCGGAGGCACAGTAAGCATCCGTATCCATGCCGTGCAGCAATGCCAGTAAGTTCAGAATTGGCTTTACTGATCATTGGGAGGTTATCAGATCGACATAAAACTCGTCAAAAATAAATATTTTGTTCTTTTCAGAGAGTTCTCGTCCTCTAACTATCGTCAAAAGTTAGATCACCTAACGGGCCATTTTAGGCGAGTACCTTCCTTGCAAATTTTGTTTGTGGATATCATCATTAATGTAACTCGTAATCCTGGCAATGTTTCGACTAACTTCCGTTCACTCCTCTTTAGGTCCTCAGCCCTCCAGAACAGCGTCGCCGCAGTCCTCGAGGCCTTTCAACGCGCCAGACAACGCATGCTCGCCGCCCGTGAAAATCTACACTTCTAAAGCTGGCCATTTTCAATAATTCTCGAATTGAATTAAACGGCTAGATAACTTTTAATGGCAAACAAATGAACTAACTTTAGTAGGGCAAGATGCTGCCGTCATAGCTGACGTATCCCCCGGTGGACGCCTCGCGGAGGCCTTGCAGTGTGCGGATGATGGAGCTCACGCTGTCCTCCTTGGTCAGGCTGGCCTGCGGTCCTCCCATGTCCGTCTGCACCCAGCCAGGATGCACGGCGACGACCAGAATCTTCGGGCTCTTCAGGTCGAAGCTCAGGCACTTGGTAAACATGTTGAGGGCCGCCTAAACATCAAAATTAGTTTAGGAGAAATCATCCCGTGTGTATGCTTTAAAGGACCATTTTTCTGGACCAACACTTTTGTAAAAATTTCTCAAATTTGTTATGCACAAGTTGTACAGAATAAAAATTTAATGTAAAATTGCCATCAAAGTTTTTGATTCGGTACCCACACTCACCTTGCTCATGCGGTAGGGTGTCATCAGAGAGCTTTCGGTGTTTTTGATGGAGCCCAAGTTGCTGGTGATGTTGATGATGGCAGCCCTAGACCACGTCCACTCATCTCCATATTCAGATTTGGCAGCGACTTCCAGAAGCGGAAGAAACGCCTGACGGGACAAAAGAAGAATGTAAGGATTTTCTGAGGATTTGCTCTCTGGGCAAACTGCATCTAGTTGCTTACGCGAGTTAGCAAGACTGGGGCTACAGCATTCACGGCATACGAAGTCGTGAACTCTTCCGCGGAGGTCGATGCCAACCCCTGCCTGCTGGACAGTATCCCGGCATTGTTGATTAACAGGTTCAGACCTTTGCTTCCTACTACCGACTGGACACGTTGGGCCGCTGCTGGATAAGCGGAGTGGTCCTGCACGTCTGAGTGAAAAATTCAGTTGTATGGTCAATTTGACTTTATAAGCTCTGAAGGTTAGTTGGGAATAAATTATCAGGATATTTTGTGGTAAAATGGTCAATTCTCACCTAGTTGTATGGGTTGAACCGCTTTGTCTCGGCTTGCGATGGCCAGCAACTCCTAGGAAAGAGAAACGAATGAGTCAAATGTTCAGCACATTTTTGGATGACAAATGGCAGATTTTAATCCACATTTTTTGTTTTAAATTATGATGCATCTGCATTTTTGACTGACAGCCCCTTTCCTTCCACGTTGTGACATCATGGAGCATATACATCAACCATGATCATCAACACAGTAGAACATACTCAGTTTCAATTTAAAATAAAATGCAATTATTTTGCTGTAATTTATTTGAATTTGACATGGGACATTTTCTGCTGGAAAAGGGGTGAGAAGACTGATTACACTAAAACGTCCTGTGAGTCAATCAGAAGCAAAAAATCATAGCTGTTATACACTGTAGAAATTTCATGGGTTTTCATGAACGTCCACACCCTGATTGTCTCTGTGATCAATGTAAAACATAAGAAAAATTTAGTAATAAAGATTGAAATTGCAAAGCTAGCACACACCTTGGAATTTTCCGCGCTTCTGTATGTGGCAAAGATGAACTCAGGACGCTCCTGGGACTTGAGCAAGTGCTGAAGAAGCTGGAAGCCGATTCCCCTATTGGCTCCAGTGATGAGGACAGTCCTCGGTGATGGCATCTTGATGGCAGGATTCAGCAATAGTGGCCGATCCAAGTCACAATTTTAATAGGAAGTCAAACAATCGATGCACTTCAAGCCCTAGCTGGTCGATCAGATACGCCAGTCATGCAAAAAACCTGGACTCAAAAGCATTTATCGCTGACCTTGGCGTCCAGCCAAATCGCTGAAGGGAATTTTTCAAGGTTCCAGACTGGATTTTTTTGGCACCAGCCTGCATTCGTTGCTGGCACTATAATGGCACAAAGCGACGCTGGGGCCATTCGTGACAACGACCTGAAATAAAAGGTCACAAAAAATCAATTCTGCTACATACATGTATACAGTACATGGGAAATTGAGCATAGGATGATAGGGATCCGAGGAATGTTGAAATTAAAATTTAAACAATAATTCATTAGCAACTAACTTATCAGTACAAAACGTTTGGATTAAAACACTGGAAATAAGCATAACAGCAAGTATTTCTAAAGTGACACAACTAAAAAATGATAGTCCCCATACCAGTCTCCAGAAATTACATTTATTGGTGAGAAAAAAAGTAACAAAAAGGATGAAAAGCCATTCTTGTCCAAGTCGAATGGCAAATAGGCCATAAATTGTTAGGCAAATTTGGAGCAGGCAACATAC
The DNA here is from genome assembly GCA_034695085.1 of Cylindroiulus punctatus. Classification (NCBI taxonomy): domain Eukaryota; kingdom Metazoa; phylum Arthropoda; class Diplopoda; order Julida; family Julidae; genus Cylindroiulus; species Cylindroiulus punctatus. Next base: position 60,150 of record JAQFYZ010000037.1, read on the forward strand.
AGTATATACCGTAGTATATCCTGAGCAATTGAACCCTATTGATTGAGCACCTGAGTCGTCAATCTTGCGGAAAGTACGAGGTTCCATGGGCTGACACGCAGTATTTTTCTGTAAATTGAAATTCGTGTTGGGTCAGTTCAAAAATACATGTGCAACATCAAACAGAAAAAACAGCAGTTTTCTTAAATTTAAATCAGATCTATTTTTTACTTGCAAAATACTGCTTACCTTTTAAAAATGGTCGCACTATTTTCTGCTACTGCATTAGGGAAAACATTTTTGTTAGTTTCATAAACAGTCCAATGATTACGCCAGGGTCAATGAATGGATGGGAATATCAAAGTCATCAGTCATAGGCATTTTCATTGAATACTTTATACACGAATTAATTGATACATAGCTCTTCAACTCAGGTACGGCCCGACGCAACCCGCCATCTGTGGCGACGTGCAGCAAAAGTGATGCCACCAGCTTCTACTTGGGACCACACGACGAACGTTATCAGAAATTAAGGGGCGTTTTCAAAATGGGGAAGGTACGACGACATTCGGGCATGGGAACGGTTCGAAATGGTCGCAAGAATCTACAGGCTGAGGATGGCCGGAGGACGCTTTTTTACAAATGGCTTATGCAAGCGACATACTGCATCACATATATCAATAAATACACATAATTACATCATACACAAGGGTTTGGAAAATTAAGTGAATGTTGGGGCTTTCGAAGCAAACTGGCTTTGCTCTTCACATGTCGATCGGGATAGGGGACAGCGGGACAGAAACAGATAAGGGTAGGAGCAGAATTGCGGTGAAACTGTCCCAGCACTTGCCCGAATACAACTTTGGGAAAACCACCAAAATTACGTGCTTTTCCAAAAGTTTTTAATCCACGTCATTCGCTTGCCCTATCCTCCTGTAGAACGCTTAGTACAGATGGGGGGCTGATGTTACAAAATCTAAAACTATTAAATTTCAATTTACAAATCGTGTGTCAGTTATAGCTGTCAGTCGTCTAATACTCGTAGGGGGGAAAATAACATATGCATTGGTAAAAAAATCGTTTGCCATGATTTAAAAGGTAAAAGGGGGAAAATGCCAGACAAAAGCATACAAAAACCACTTAAAAATAACCAAATGCTCAAAATGAGGTTTTAAAGAGATATCTGGCTTGTCGAGCTTAAACACACTTTGGCACCCAAGAAGGTCCCCGAATTTGGCCAGTTTTCAAAAACGTAAATTCTTCCATTTGTACTGTACATTGTGTGCGTTTATCTGTAAAACATAAAAAAATTGCAATACAAAACTCGTGTAGACAGTCAGCATCGCTTTCGAGTATGGGTGTGTGACACTGCTGACAGTCTTTCCAGTCGAGAATTTCAGTGTTTCATCAAAAACACACATTTGGCATCTGGATTTGATTGGCTGAGTCACTGACTGCGATCGAATGGAGTATTTTCAAAGTTCTGTTAAGGTACCACAAGGTTCCCAAATATCATTTTTAAAAAGCTGAATGGAGATTCCTACCATAATTATCGAGCTGGCCAGGGTTAATTTAATGTGTCGATTTCAGGCTTTGAATATTACTTATTAAAAATAAAATATATCCAGTATAAAAGTTTATCCGCAATGAGATTTCCTGAAAACTTCCTGTAGTGTAAAAAAACCCAAATTTCTCCCACAAAATCCCAGAGTATGACAAAACGGACTATTATTTAGATTTTAAACTGCAGTATTTTTCAAATAACTAGAGTTCAATCGCAACTCTGACATCTGTTAATTTTCAACATGATTCTGAATCATCTGTCAAAATGTCATGCTCTCGACCATTGAGTTTTACCAAAAAGAATTTTTTTTGGTTATCAACCATTGGCCCAATTTCATAAAAAATGAGGAACTAATGAATCTTAGTGACGGCTAGCTATACCTCAGATTCAACAACTCCTCATTATTTTTATTAAATTGGGTCTTGTTTAATGCTGCCAGTTTGCAATCCGGCTGTTTGGACAATGGGCTGGCAATAGTATATTACTCTGCCCGAAAGGGAGTTTAAATAAATTGTGACCAAAACACCAGGCCGTTCCCGTCATTTTCCCGATTTCCACTAAACCAGCCATGTTTAAGAAACTGGGACTCGTGTCAAAGATTCAAAAACGAGATTAAGTTTCAAAGCAGCGTGCACTGCTCCTTATAAAAAGCTTAAGAATGAGAAAGAAAACTTGAGGGGAGGGACGGCTACCATGGCAATACGGCAAAATTGTGACACGGGTACGAGTTTTGGATTTGGACACCTTACGACGAAGTATTAATGTGGCGGGCAGTTAAGAAAAGTCAAAAGCTCGTTCCCGGGGGAAAGTGATCTTGGCCATATTCGGCTGTGCGGAGTCGAGCGACGAGCGACTGACACGACGAAGATCCAGTTTCGACAAGCTCCACAGATTACACTGGCACTGAGCACCGGAGTTCCTCGTGACAGAGACTCGCAGGCATAAATGTCACTGGAGGTCCTTGGAAAAGCACTGCTTGTCGGCCAAAATAAGAGAAAGAATATGAGATATCCGGCTAACCGGTTGAGATGCTGCGGCCGAGCGGTTGCTATTAGTCGTGCTTCGTGGACGAACCACCATTTGAGTGGTGCTTTGGGCTCGAAGAGCTCTTCTGTGAAACGAAATGGGCAGATTAAGACATTAATTCAATAATTCCAAATTTTCTCCCCCTAAAAGATGGCATTGAATACAACTATCTTCTAATTGTCAATGCGAAGGATGCAAATAAACATTTACGCATTCCCAAGCAGTGCCACAAGTTGGGTCACATGCCTACATTCTTGCCCTTTCCTGCAAAACTTTAGATTTTGGTACTTGCATCCTTTTCAAAGTCAACGCCTCAATTGAAAAATCAACACACAAGTATAAAAGTGTTAACGACGATGCTTCAGTTACTTTTATCTGCTCGCAGGGTTACTATGCACAATTTCTTGAAAAAAAATTGAATTCAACAACATTTCGAGGACCCTTATTTCGATCAACGGCTTTTCGAAAACACGGTTCCCACACAATTTCTCAAGGCCACTTCCCTGAACACTTCTGAAATTCCCTTTATTACTCACAATGAGATGATATTCGTTTTGCGGCTTGTTCGAGTCCTCGTTATCCGACTGCGATCCCTCGTCGTTCTCTTCCAACAGGAGGTTGTCTTTCGAAGGCATGGAACCCTCGCTCAGTCTACCGCGAGAATCAAGGAAGAAAGCGGATCAAAAGACCAATCATGTACATGACAGCGGTGCAGTCCCATAGCCATCACCCGAAAACAATTATTTTTGTATAATTTCTATCTAGGCACGGACTGTTGGGAAGAGAGAAGGGTAAACTAAGCTAGCCCTCGAGCAAACGAGAAAAAATGGTTCAAATAAAAATAAAAAAAACTTGCTGGCCCAGCAACGGATAAGCACCTTGCATAAGGATACATCTGTTTGGCACTGCGCTTCTTCTGTCTGGAAAATAGTCGTGCCAGTTGAGCAAACTTTCGCCTCGACACTGAAAAAACGTAACATAAATCGATTCACACACATTCAGTCGTGACAGAATACCGATCAGCTGCTTACTCACGTTTGCCCATGTTCTTTAGCTTTTCCCGGAAGGCCGCGTCAGAGTCTTCGGCGGGCTGGTTCTTGGTGGCGGGAAATGGGCCCACGACCTCCTTGGGGGGCTTTTCCTCTTCGCTGTCGGATTCCTCTGCAAGAGACATTTTCAGTTCTAAAGCATCGTCTTTTTCAGGTTACCTCGCAAAGTCTTGCGATCTTAGCAATGTCTTACGTTTGTGCGCAATCAAAACTCACTCACCATCGTCGCTGTCAAACGGCGCGGGCCAGCCGCCTTCTTCGGGTTTCCGGGATCTGGCATCTACGTGTCAACGTGACGAATGTAAAGAGAGAGACCGATAAAAATGCGAACGCCTCGGCAATTAACACCTGTTACTCGCGCTTTCGGGCAGGTGCGACAACTTCGGAGTTAATTTCTGGTGGGCGGAAACGGGCGACCGAAACGACCTCAGTCGTTAAGTGTTTACGAGTCATTACATATCTGATGAATCAAAAGCACGAGCACTCAAAACTTTGGCATTCGAGCATCTGTGACGTCATTCATAATTTCACCGATGATATTTTCAAGTCTTTCTAATGGCATATATTTTTGCCATTATACATGTATATTACGAGAACAATTTTTTTGTAAAGTGCGCCTTCTCGTGTTCACCCAAATGCGAGCCCTACATAGCCAATAATACCGGCAATTTCAATGAATACCAACTGTAATGCCGATTGTTCCACTGATTGTTTAAGTGGCAAACACTGATAGATTGAATCTGCCGTATGATTACTGACCATTATCCAGTCAAGTGTCTAAACTACAATGCAGACCTTGTATTGGACACCGACAGTAAGATGCCAAAAACTCGAACAAACGTCAGTAATTGGAACGGAACATCAATCCGTCAGTATTGCACGCCCCTTGCATGGCCCGTTTGTTGAAACTGACAGTATCACTGGCGACTCAAGGACCGCATTGAAATTTTTAAATTGTATTGGTAACTTTCATAGCTTTCTGGTAAAAGACTGCCATTACTGAAGACAATGAGTGACCATAACTTTGGAAATAACCGAATGAAAAAATCATAAAAATGTGATCCTCGACCACTTTTCATTAATTTCGGCCCATTTGAGACGGAACGAGCCCATAACCCACAGTGCCCTATTCCTGCTAGGAGATCTGGGACCCTAGCCATCCCGAGCTACTCGCCTCGCTCCAGCGTCGTCAGGAAGTCCCTGTTGGACCGCAGCTCCGTCATGAATTCCTTGTTCTGCAAGAAGAGTGCGATGCGTTCGTCCTCCAGATATTGAGCTAATTCGGGGTCCTCCGGATGGCCCATTTTACGCTGCCTTCGGTTCTCCTCGATCTTCTTTTGGATCACTTCAGAGTACAAAACGGTTGACAGCCTCGGATGCAGCTACGGCAAAACATAAAAAAACACGAGTCTTTCAGTAAGTGCGAAAAGAATTGTTGTTTACCCGTTCTCCTCTGGTGGCCCGAATGCAGCTGAAAAAAGGATACTTACAAGTAAAAAACTATGACAACAACTCGGGTGTTTTTGAGTGCATTCACATGTTTCACCGACCGAGAGGCTGTTTTGAGTGTACGACAATTTTTAATTTAGGTCGAGCCAAGATCTATGGGTCGAGACTAACTAGATATTTTTCTAAGGGACTACACTAAAAATCAGAAGTATGGGAGTAGCCTGGGAGCCAAACTTTCAAGTAGGCTGCTCGACTGACCTTATAACAAGTGATCGTGTCAAAGTGCACGGCGTTCAAGTATTATGTAATCCCCATCCACGTGGTTATATTTTTCCTTACATGTACGCATTTGCTGTAACATTTTCGCACTTGAATAAATGGACCCACCACCACATAACATCTCGGGTGCTGACTGTGGGTGTTTTAAATTTCATTGAAAGAATTAAATGGAATGGGATTGAAAAACCTTGCATAAACCTTCAAGAATTCCGTGGCCCGTATGAGAAATTGCTCGACTTTTCAATGCGACGACCCAAATTCCTTGACTCTCCAAGTTTTTCCACGTTGTGGGAACCCTTACTTTAGAAACAACTACAGAGATGTCAAGCCAGAGCATCAAATCCAATAGAGTCCATCGAGAAAGAGGAGGTCTTCAGTGTAAACCCACCTGGTCCTGGTCCTGTGTCTCCGGCCGGACACTGTCCTCACCTGCAGGGCTCTTCAGGCGACAGCACACGGCCATCACTCTCCTGTACAGGCCGCGCTTGGCGACAGTCGCCTCCATCACGGATGTCTCGTTGGGGGGAAAAGGATCGAGAACTTCGTCCTGCCCACGTTCGTCTCAAATTCGGGTCTCGAACAATGGCAATTCGGCGGAGGTATTTCGGCGAGTATTTCGGCCACGTCAAAACAGGGCAGCCACCGAGGCCCAGGGGGCATCACGAAAGGTGGAGAAAGAGAGAGGGAAAGTGGAGGGGTAATAGGAGGGGGGAAAGAGGGTGGGACGAGGAGAAGGTCGTACCACCAACTTTTATCAACATGGATGTTGCCTAACGACCAACAACCTGGAGAATTTGGGTCTAGGTCCTCCGCCTCCCCCCACAGCCGAAACCAAGCAGATAATCAGCTGTTTAGTTTTTTTTTCTGTTTCACTGGGATAAATTCAAAATTAGACGCGAACGACTGTTCCCAAAAAAAGTAAAAAAAAATTATGGATGATGACATCACCGTTTGATACGCATGGAAAAACGATTGTTCAACTGAAAAAAATCATGGGTTAAATGTGTCATAATGAGAATCCATTGAATCTATTGGGAATGGTGCTGATTATTAGCCCGATCATTTTGTGCAGATTTCTTTTCTAATTTATAAAGCATAACACAAAATAAAATGTTGATACTGAAAAATCTCGGGTTACAATTGAAATTGATCGAAATGGGTTGGTGGGCAACATGAATATTTCATTTTCAAACTTGATGAAAACACACCAGGCAGTTCATTTCTCTGAAATACTCACAGAAATGCCACTCAGGATTTTTTAAAGCTATTGGTCCCATCTATTATATGTAGGCCACACCCCAACAGCCAGTATCAGTGATGCCATGTGGACTTCAAGGACCTAAATTGCAATCAACGGTCTTTCAAGAACTTCAACGACCTACACTGGCAATGCTACCTCTGCACTCTTACCAGGCTCGTAAGCATTATCACAGCACAAACATGCCCAGTTCGTATTCTAGACTATAATTAACAATACATTATGAACCAACGACATGTACCAGATACATGTATCAACGAAGGGCCGCTTTTGGCTTACCTTGGCGGTCCTCAGCAGACGTCCGTTGGGCAAGGCGATCCTCAAGAAGTCGCAGGGTAACGGCGCGATGATCACCGGCGACCAGTTTCTCTGAACCCGGAGCGGGACCTTGGGCGTCAGGTCTGGCGCGTCCTTGGCAGCCTCTTGCTCCGGGACCGTGCTGCGGTGTTGGTCTTCGGAGGGCGGCAGCGGCACAGTTGCAGCAGTCCTGGGGCCTGCGGGCGAGGGTTGCTGCGGCGGCGACGGTTTCGTCGAAGCGCCGCTGATGGAGGAGGTTGCCGAGACGGTGGCGGTCTTGATCTCGGCCGTAGAGCCTGCCGGCGCAACCGTTCCCGGAGAGTTGGGCACGGCTTGCTGGTAGGTGGGCGGCGGCGTGGTCGGCGAGTAGCCAGGGGGTGCCTCTGCGTTCTCCGTGGCGTCCATCTCGGTCCTCAGCCGCTCGTTCTCGTTGTCGGTGCTCATGGCCAGCAGCTGGTCGATGGTGGCGTCCACGGCGCCCTGGTTGGCGCGCAGCACCACCTCGATCACGTCCTCGTCCATCTCAGGAAACATGGTTTTGAAGTCACGCATTGCCTGATGAAATTCCAGCTGCGTGGTCTGCGCTGGCGTTGGCTGCTGTTGCGGCTGTCGTTGCTGGTGGCCCACGGTGGCCATGGTGGCAGGGTGGCTGGTTAGGGTGCTCACAGATCGAAGCGTAGCGACATCGCGGGTATTAGTAAGATACCTTTTTCCGTTCACTTTGGCAATACTTTGGTTTTGGATGCTCACTCACAAATGCCGCTTGTCACGCTTTAACCTAGGGGGTCCTTAGCGCAGCTTGTATGTACGTTGTCAGTCAGTGAGGTAACATGGATCTTGCTGAACCCTAATGGGCCGCTCCTTGCCCAGGACTAGCAAAGGTTTCCGCAGGGTCCTCGGTGACAGGTGTCGGCATCAATATTGGTCGTTGTCACGGTTCCTGGATTTCCAATGTGTTTGGCGCGTTTTCGACGTTTCTGGCATTGCTTTTTGAGAGTGAAAGTCATGGCATTTTCCTTCGGAGTAGTAGGGTGGACCTAAAATCGAACAAGAGGAAGATTTCAGTTTTAAAGACCGTGGAAATGAAGCACAAGTTAGCCTTTTTTAACCACACAGGATGAAAAAGTTTCAGCCAAAAAATGTGCGACGGCTATGGCTGTGTAGCCAGGCGCAGCTAATTAGTCGTGGTCGCCCCAAGAACACCAGCATCTTCAGGGCAAAAATGGGTCAACGTACGGACAATTGCAGTTTGGGATGTTCTCGCGAACACCTGCGAGTGGGTGCATCCAATGGCCTTCGATGACCACCTTGTAAGAGTGAGCCCTACTGGTATAATTTTCGTTTAACATTTTAGGCGATTCCCTTGTATAAATCCTTGAAAAATCTACACTTTTATTGGAATAACACCCATGTCGTGCACCACAAGTGTAAAATTTGACTGAGGCTAATAAATTCGAGCTCAATATAATATATCAAAACAAGTATAATTTCATGCTCAGGCACCTGCCATGCCCTTCGGATGTAACAAATTCAACACCAAAAAGAAAGAAAAAAGCTTCATAAAATTTTACTGAGTTATGGCACTGGTACGTCGTAACAATGCCTAATTTCAAATTTTGACATTATTTATTAACTTTCCTGGCATGGCTGATAGGTAAATAATGTAACCCTGGGCAGATATACTGAACTTTTCCTTGAACAAACTGATCTTCTGTTTTGCATCAGAAATCTGTTTGCACTCAAAAGTCAGAAATTCATTATGAATTTTTTATCATGACATTCGTGACCTACAGTATGGTACCGAAATTGCAAAACTGAAACGGGTCGTGCACTTATGGTAATTCGGCTCGCGTATTATCTGGGTTAGCAATTTATCAAACGTCTGGTGAACTAAACCAGCTAATGAATAAACGACTAAGGTATTAAAACATTTTTCGATAAGACCAGTTTTTCTTCCCACACAAGATAACAACAAATGCGGATTAATAGTTACAGTATAGTAATTTGGAAGGAGGGGTAAGTTCAAGGCGAGACCAACATAATCCGACAGTCATAAAATCTAACGAAGTAACATAGCCAGATGAAATTCGATTAACACCTCGCCAACAACGGCACGTACGACACTGAAATTAATAAGTAGGGACGAAATTAATTCACTCCCCCAGCCACCTATCGTGCATATAATAGCAAATTTTATTTTATGTGAACACGATAAAGCGTCAACATCCCTAGTCGTGAATAACCAATATTTGATCTGGAGCTGAGAAAGATCTCCCAATTTGACCTTTGGGTCAACAATAAGCTTACTAAGTCTTGATATGCATAAATGGCAGCATTTCGAAAATAAAACCCAAGCAGCCATAAGGCCAAATTATTCATCGAAAAAAAAAATTCGTATTGAGCAAAATTTACATTGTTTATCTATCGAATGCATAAGGCATGTTGGTCAAGAATTTTGGCTTTAGGAAAAGAAAGTATGGCTATTCTTATTCTTGCAAAACTGGTTCATAAATTGATTTTCTATCAATATTTTCTAAAAACAACATTGATATTATTATCATTATTTGGTCAGTCCATCCCCCTAAAATACGAAATGACATAATACTTAAACTTCCCCTTGGCATGAGGGCGGAAATAATAGACAGCAGGTTTACTGTACATGTACGCTGAAAATGTGAAACTGATACTGAAAGGGAAATAATAAAAAATTTGACATCAGAATCTGTGGACCCTGGCTGACCTCTACGTCTCCCCCCATCATGTGAACCATATGATAGGAGTAGTGCATGCACAGTTATTTATGTGCACAAGGGAACAAATTTGTTTAGGAGGCTAATAGCACTTGGTGGCAATTAGACACAACAATACAATCGCGATTACAACGCAGCAATTTTGGCTACAAACGTCTTAAGGCCAATAACCCTTCCGAAGAGAAATTTGCAATTGAAGCACACGCTACATCATCATGCGACCGCCCAGGGTCACAAGGTCAACGCTCGTCCAACTGCATCCGCTGCGCCACATCTCAGGCGGAAATATTTACTCCATTCAATCAATTACATCGCTTTGCATTGATGAGGATTGCATATTTCGCATCACTTCAAATGCAGAAATATCGGCCTATAATGTCATGCTTCTTCTTCAAATCGATATGAAAATTCAGGCCAAATTTTATCACACGTCAAAAACAAAAGCAATGTGGGTATCTATTGACGGATGGTGACCGTCAAACCGTTCATAACCATCGGTAAAAACCTGGATAGCTGTAATTTTTACATCGACAGCCAAATGTCAACAATAATAGCCCTAAATGGAACGGAATACGTTCGACATTTAGGCCTAGACATCGGACGGTCAAAATGGCGATCGCCTTGGTCAATTTCGATCGTTTTCAACTGACAATTTCCGGGCAACCTTGAACGACTGTTCGGCGAACAAAAAACGCTTCACTTACTTATTTCTGCCGAAAAACGGCGTTGCTTTCGGAGGTAAATCCGACCGGCTTCGTTTCATTGAAAGACATTTTTTCGTTCCAAAGGAACGTCGAACGTCGTCACGAGCTGCCTCTAGATGGCGCAACCGCTGGCTGCACCAGCCTAACCAGGCAAAGCGTGCCGAAATCCTAACCTTGTAGGCAAACTCCAGAAAAAAAAATTTAGCAAAAAAAAAAAAAAAACAACAAAATTTACCTCAGAATCAGGCCTTTATTGAACTTTTTAAGAGGTTTTTCTGGTAGCACTCTAGGCTGCACAGCGGAACGCCAGTCCTGGAGCAGGAATACTTTTTTAGGTTCGTGCAGCCAGATATGGCGCAGGTGACCGGTCGACGAATGGGCCTAATTGACAAAACAAAATTATTAAAAGTTTGATTCAGGTTCACAAAATAAAAAAAAAAATAGAATTTAATACCATAAATGACTGTCAGAAATTAGACAGCAACCATTCATCTAAATATCTAAATTCATAAGTTATGGCAATGGGAAAGCAATGACTAATCAAAGGCTTTCAAGAAATTACAGTACGACTTTGAGCATATTGTTTTTTCGTAGATTTTTAAAGTTATCAATTCGAGAATGATTATTACTTTTTAACAGTCCTTAGCGCGACAAGAACGAAATTTATGGATAAGCGATTTCGAGAAAATTGCACTATTTCGCATCCCACTTTCAATTTTTTTCAATTTTTTTTTATTATAAATACGGGACAGGATTTATAAATTTAAAAAAAAGTTAAGCCGATGGCGTTTCACATAAATTTGGAGTTTTGCGACATACCTGTTTGCTGTCGTTTTCTGTAACGGAAATTCGAAGCCGGTCGGTACTGATATGAATATGGTATCACAGTTATTTACATAGGTAAATTTGGGCACATCTGCCTTCTTGCCTCCTTTGCCCTGATAAACGGATCAATATTTTGTTAATGTGTGTAAATAAAGCGATATCATCCAGAATCAATAACTTTCAACATTCCATACCTTGCCACCTTTGGGCCTAGGATCTTGCTTCTTCAGCAACCGATCGATTGTCTGTATCTAAAACAGGAAAAGTAAATTTGAGAAATCGGATATTAAAATTCCCTTTCATTTCCTTCATAAAATGCGAAAAATCTAAGAAGAAACATACTGCTCGTCTGAGATTTACAGTATATCATAGCAGCCATTTCAAGTAGCATTGCCAAAGGCTGCTTGAGTTTTAGAAAAGGAAATTTGTAACCCTCTCGGAGTTTCATAAAAGAGTTTCACAAAAGACATACTTTGTCTTTTTCCCGTTTTTCTTGAGCCTGCTGGCGCCTTTTCTTGGCTCTCATTTCTCGCTTCTGAATCATTTCTTCTGTCATTTCCTTCTCTTTGTAGCCTAATGGAAGATGAAAGTGACTATGTTGAAGCCAACCAAAACCTGAAAACTTATTTATCTCCATGACACCATGATGTCTACAGGCTTTGGTAATGTAAAAATCACTTCTCAACGATTTAAACAATTTTTACAACTTACAGCAATCGGTTTTGTAAACTGCAGTTAGCATAAAGAAAAACATTTTAATTTTTAATTTATTGAATACTCTGAAAATTTATTTAATATAAATTCCAATCAACTAGTTAAGTTAAGATTGTTTCGTTAAAAAGGTCTGATGTTTTTCCAAAACAAGTCTAGTGATTAAACCAGTCATCATAAAGATAAATTATCCTAAATAACATTGAGGGATAATTTCATAAAAGACTTTAAAGACCTGTAGACACCTTGATTACAAACAATGTTGAAGAAACCTACCCAACGGTAACATCACGTACTCCGGTAAAACCGTATCACGTTGCGACTTGCTCTCCAGAAGCGCCCTCTATTTTTACAATGAGAAAAAACAACAGAAATGAAGCTTACACTTCAGCCCGATAGCAATTTTAGAGAAAAGTCCATTTCACAGTCACTGCAGAACTCGTGGATTACACGAGAGTTCACCTGTCGAGCAGTCATCAGCGACGGATCCTTCATTCGCTTCATCTCATCGTATTCGTCAAGTTTTCCCGATTCTAGAGCTTCCAACCAAGCGTCTTCATCGCTAATGTCGCTCTCCGGGGCCGGAACCGGAGGGACATCCTCCACCACTGAAAAGAAAAACCATAACCGTCAATTTATAAAACGTTTTCCCACGATTAATTTTATTTGAATAAAGAAAAAATCATTAAATTGAAAGATTGTATGTAGTTTTGAACGATTAGCCCCTCCAATTTCACCCCAAAAAACAAAAAAAAATTGAGTCCTACCACAGCTGAGGGCAATTCAAGAATAAACTTAATTAAACAAACAATTATTGTAAAAATAACATCAGCCCACCTTCAATCAGTTGATTTTCTTCGTCAGCATCAGCATCTTGTATTATTGCAACACTATGATAACAGATTACACAACATGTTTTTATACCAGGCTATTGTCAACCGTACCATCTCTAACAGGTACATGTATCCAGTTATTTTCAATATGATCTGAAGCAAACTTGCCTTTTCTCGCCTAGCGAGTGGCTTCCAATTTTGAACTTCAACTTGAGTGCTGGTTTCATGTCGATCATGTCACCCAAGGTTAGCAGATCAGATTCCTCGGAAAGGACGACATCGTCCAGCAGGCCTGCTTCTGCGACTGGTGCTGCCCTGCTGACCGTGTCCTTCTTCTTCCTGTGTCTCTTGTGCTTGTGCTTCCTGTGTTTCTTGGACGCTTGGGCCTCTGCAACATCTAACGAGAAAACGTTAGGGCATCGAATCAACATCTTGATATTCAACTCGGTCGCTCAACACACTTACCTATGCTCAACTCGTCGTCACTGCTCGTTTCCCTCTTGAATGCACCCGACATTTAACTGTATAAAAACTAATTAAAACTCAGTGTGAGCTACTTAAACCATATTTTTATTCATGTGCCTAAAATCTGTTTACCTTTCAGGTGATTGAAGAGTGCAAGCAGTAAGTGCGACAACACTTGATCGCACAGTGAACTTTTGTTAGGAATTACCAGTTATACATGTATCTGTAACCTTTGGGGGAGGAAAGGTTGAACCTCGGGTCGATGGCGGCAAGACGGGATCTGCAATGTAAAAAAGTAACTGAATAAGCAAAAAATGAGTAAACATATTTGAATAAATTTTTGCATAATGTCCTATGGGGGTGCCAAGTTGCCAAAAACGACAATGGCCAAAAAAACAAGCCGCAGGTAAATTTCAGAAGAATCCAGCTAAAATTAAAAAATATTTGCAGAGCTGTATATGTGTAATGTTCGGTGTGGCTTTTAGTACATTTAAACACACATTTCGAATTTTGTTAAATTTACGCCCTAGTGCTGCAAGTACGGCAATAACATGCCTCTAGCCTAGCCATGTTAGAACGAGCACAGTTGGCTCTGAAAAGATCTCTTTAGGGGTCGATTAAAATTTCAGTGCATGAAGCCAAGGACTGGACCCAAAGGGTGTGTGTCGATAACCTTTTTGACTGTCAAAGCACTGATAGTCGAAAAAAAACACATTAACGACAAGTCACATATTTGTGCAATGCAGAAAACGTTATTTGCGAGGGCAAATCACGAGCTGATGCAATCACTTCCCAGATGTTGAATCATGATTGCTTTACCATGCGCCAGAATTGACGACCTAGCTAATTTCTCATCCGCCCAGCATTTGTAGGGCATTTTTTTGACAATAAACATAGTACTAAATTGTAATGATAGACTTCATTGTACGGCAATCAGGATCGAAAGCTTTTCTTAATCGGTGCGAGCTTTTTTCTCAAGTTGTTCTGACTGAAATTAGGCTAATCAGAACATTAATCAGGCGTTTCGAGATGCCAGCTTTAATTCTTGCATCTCATGTTTTTCTTCCTTCTCGTAACCCTTTTTCGGAGTCATTGTTATGCAAACCAGTCGATGTGGTGGAAAATTCCACTCTCAACACACTTTCCATATTCATGAGCAGGGCGAAGTTTTAACCAATGCACTGAATGCCTGGCAGCTAAGAGAAGAAAAAGATAACAAAAACCGGCCATTCAACAAGGAGACAAAAACCTTATTGAAAAAATGAATTCCCATTGAGGCAGGCCAAGTCTCACTTGTGACTTGACATTTCATTTGGTTTCACCGATGAACGTTATTATGCAAAAATTACGGTACATTCAGTGGGGTGATTCAAAGTGGCAAATCAGTGAAAACAGCCACTTGTTACCACAGTGTATTGGCTAACTGACGATTTATTATTGGCAGATAGCTAGAGCCAGGCTGTAAACAAGATTTAATATCACAAAAAAAACATTCCTTAATTCATTGCACAGCTGAGCAACAGAAACTGTTATCAATAGTGACTCATTTCATGAGGCAATAGGAAATTGAGTAATAATCAGAACCTTTAGCAGATTCATGAAAAACAAAGCGAAGGCCTCCCATTCATAACTACAATGTATTTTTTTCTTCTTTAGAATTAAAACCCTAGAGGATCTACTAAAATAACTAGTTTTTTGTTACATTTACCTTGGTTTTGATTTATTTATTTTTTTATTTCTAAAAGCATCAGTTATTCAGGTAATTTCCCAAATGCCTGGCAGCTGGCACCCGCAAGTTTTTCAGGCTCCTTGAAGTTTTCAGAGATTCAATGTCATTGGGCCTCTCAAAAAACATGTCTATGTACTGCCTAACACTCCTAAAGTTAAAAGTTGGTGACAATCGAAGTCGTTAGACGTTCGTCTTTAGATACTTATTTTTAGCAGCTATAGAAACATTCTGTGACTGGGCGCCCCAACAATCAAATTTCAAATATTGATTTTCAGTGTAGTTAAAAAAAACTCTTGAAACCGAAGATTGGCCTACAAAATAGGTCAAAGGCTGGCTGATTTTGCTCAGTGAATTTTCACATTTCATTCAAAACGAAAAAAATGTACCTGTTGCATTGAACTCCACTATCAACTGCCATTGTTAATTATCACAAGTGAAACTGATTCATGAGCATTGTTGCATTGTGAGTTCAATAAGTGTTGTCCAAGATTTACCATTGTTTAAAAACGAAAACCATGTAACAGATTTTGTATAATTTTAGTCTTCTGAAAATTTCCATCGGTTTTTGAGAATGCCAAGATTGCTTATATTTGCCATTAATCAAATATGTTCCATTCAACAGTCAAAACAGGAAAGTCACAGGACTTGAAAATGGAAAATCAGTGACGTTTCCATGACACTAATTTAATGATTTATTAGCTGGCGTTTAAACATATTAAAAACATGTCAGTTTAAAATAGTCGTTGCAGTACCACTTGCAAGTCGTTTTCTCAAACTTTTGACAAACAACACGGTACTTTCATAAATGAATTTACATTTTTATCTGACGCTTCAGTAAAATAGCCTACTGACAAAATGAGAATTTTCCATTTCTTCAGAATCTTCCCATACTTTTTTAAAATAATGTAAATTACTCCTGACTTTTCCAAGTCTTCCCAATTTTTCTGCCTGCAATTCCTAGTGTTACAGGTATGAATAAACTTACGTAAAATCGATTCCCTTGCATGTCGACAGTCACTGTGGACATTTTCACAGAAATAGAAGTACATGTAGTCAACATTTCAACATTAAAAATGGCGCCTCCAGCTGTTCCAAGAATCCCCCATCCCCCAACCCCCCACGAAGCTGAGCACGTGCAAGAAGAGTGGCGCACGTGCTGGCAGTGCACGAGGGGGAGGGGCGTGGCTCACCCCCCTGGAGGGCGGGGCCAGCAGCTTCCTGATGACCGCAACGTCACGCGAAGCCGTTGCCCGGTCTTGCCCCCCACCTAGAGCCTATATAAAACCAGGCGTGTTGAGAAAACGCGGCCCGAATGTTGTTTACGTTTTCGAGCTCATCCTGCTCTCTAATCCTTCATGTTCAAAGCCGCTTCAGCAGCTCACTAATCTCACGTTGCCTGGGCGCTCATAGTAACTGCACGGGATACACATACAGAACGAAAATGCCGGCCATAGGAAAACTCGCCCGATGCGACGTAAGTACACTCACGTTTTTACCAAATCTTCGATAGGTTCTTCGCAAAAAACGGAGACGTTGGATCAGGATTTTTAGGGCTATAAGCGTTCGGACAACATGGCCGCCGTTGCCGTGGAAACCATGGAACCACTTATTCTAGAACGCGGCGAACTGAAGCCAGGCATCGGAGTATTTTTAACGGCCATGTCGGCACGCGCTTGAAAACTTACCGTTTGCGTCCTGTCAAACTCGGGTATTTCTTCAGAAATCCGATAATCCGCTGCCCTTTCGTAATCGTCACCTCTAATCCAGGCTGGTGGAAGATGCAGCTGCCTGGTTTGGAGGGTTTGGAACCCGAGACCGTGGCGTCCTCCGGCGGCCGCAGACTGCAACTTGGCCCTGTTCCAGAAAAAATAAGAGGCGGGTTAGAACAGGCGCGCTGACACATGCGCTCTCATTGGCTCGTTTCGGAGCCCCGCCCTCGGAGGGATGTGGACTAAAATAATCCGATCGAGGGTCATCCGGCAAATGGCGATAATGTCATTCGCAATGCCTTCCCCAACCCCAGAGGTCGAAGGTGACTGAATTTGAAAAAATGGTCAAAGTGTGCTGGAAAAATAATTCTCAGCTAATAAATATTCATTTTGCGAACGATTTTCCTTCTCAACACAGTATATCAATTCATCGAAAGTCCATTGATTTTTTTGAAAAATTATCACGAAATGTAGACAAGTTTACATGTAATCCCTATAAAAAAAATATAGGTTAGTTTTTTCATCAGTAAATTAACATGCCATTTAGATAAAATTAATTCATAAACGGGTTGAAATAATTTGCTTGATTAACTTAACTAAGTACAATTGAAACTTCTCTTTTTAACTTCTAAAAAATTTAAACTAGTCTCTGAACAAGCACCAACATTTCAAAAACGTGCAATCTACAAATATAAATTTTTTTCCCTAAACAATATCGGCAGAATTTTCCATATGTTAAATTGCTACTTAGTTTATACAGCTGTACTCTGACTTGGCAATCTATCAATTTTTCCTTGCAACATTTTAAAATATTATTAATCAAAGAAATAAAAAAACGAGATGTCAAGGGATTTAATTACATTTAGACAGCCTGATATTGATCAAAATTTACTTCAATGGAGGCTGTCTACTGTCATTTTGACGTGGCACTAATTGCTACCAATTTTCGATAACAATAGCTTTATTCAATAAAATGGCAAATTTTTTTATGTGAGAGATTGAATGGAGGAAAGCCAAGAAGGAAGTATCAACCTATAGTCTGTAATTTTCCACAGCTGATTTTGCCACCCCAATTTTTTTCTTCTATTTTTAAGCAATTTTCGTTTTATTTATAGCTGAATCACCAGCAGTCCTTCGTCCCAGGTTCGTACTCATCTCCGGGCATACCCAAGCGAAGCATCACCATAACGAGTGAGTATCACACTATATTGCTTAACATTTTTTTTAGAATTAATTTTGTTTTCGTCCTAACAGTTTTTTTAAAATTGATTCGAAAGTTTTTAGCAAAAATGGTAGCACCAGTGCAAGATTTCAAGTTCCATCGCTGGTGCTGCCATCTGTGCCGGAGTAAAATTTAGCCTAAATCCCTGTCGCAAATATGCGGAAGACTGGCGGCCGAGAGCCAAACAAATACGGAAGAAGTTGTGAAAGGGGGGCAAAACAAGCACACGTTAGTTAGTGACCCATATTTCGAGCGATTCGAAATTCATTGACCCAAACCGTTGCACACAAATCAGCTGTTGAAAAAAAGTGAAAATCTGACCCTAATCGAGTTGCTCGGATTAAATAAGATAAACCGAAATACGATCATTGAAGAGTTTGTGCCAAGCAAATTATATAGTTTGTCCAAATAACCCACTTGGAAAACTTCAGTCCACATGCGACCGAAGAAGGCCAATGGCCCAGAGGTCAACAACCTGTAGGATCCGAATCGATTGCTCTCCTATTACCAATAATTATCGGGGGCTGTGCTCAATGACATTTGAAAATACAATAGTTTGTCAACTAAAGCTCAATCATTCCTCGATATATATTTAAGAGCACAGAGCAAAAGTTACTATCACGAGCCAATTTCATAGGTCCAAAACAGACTAAGGGCCACTTAAAGGTTACTATCTAACTTGCTGGAGAGTTCACTGGAGAGCTATTTACTCTCAAGACTCTGTGCTCTTCTGAGCCTCATGAAACTGGCCCCACAAATGGTCACCAACTCCGAGGAAGTGTGACATTCCCTGCAACACTGGCTAGTTTTAAGAGGTTTTCCTCCACCAAGCCTCATGAACCTGTCCCTTGATAGTAACTTTTGCTCTCCACTCTCAAATGGACAGGCATACCCCAGATTATTGGTCCCCTCCTCAAACCCACACCCAAAGTTGTTATTTTCAAGAATTTTTCAAAACTTACATCAGTCACCATAATTCCAGGTCCATGTAACAGCAAGATGTCCAGCCTGGAGGAAACTAAGGCCATCTGGCGGATGGCGGACGCAGTTTGCTTCGACGTGGACTCGACGGTGTGCGAGGACGAAGCAATCGACGAGCTGGCAAAGTTCTGTGGCAAGGAAAAGGAAATAATCCAAATGTGAGTCTGGCACATGTCGCACATCGCTTGCCATTTTAGTCAGGGCTTCGAAACTTACCCCTCTGTCATGCTTCAGCACCAAGAACGCCATGTCGGGCAAGATGGACTTTCGGTCGGCCCTACGGACGCGGCTGAACATCATCAAGCCCACTTACCAGCAGCTGCAGGCATACATGCAGACCAATCCCCCTAAACTAACGGAGGGGATCAAGTGAGTATCGCCACTTACGACCTGGCAAGTAAGAAAGTGGGAAGATAAAACTCACGGCTTGACTTTTGCTTGCAGGGAACTGATTGGCACGCTTCATCAGAGGTCCATTCCCGTGTATCTGGTATCTGGCGGATTCCACAGCATCATCTTGAGTGTGGCTAACGAGCTCAAGATTTCTCCGGAAAACATCTTCGCGAACAAACTCAAGTTCTTTTACGATGGTATAAATACTTTCACAAATTGTTGTTTGGTGGCTCGTTTTTTGACATGGAATGACATGCTGACAGGCCGAGAGGGAGTTCAACACCTACGTCAACCTTGTCAAAACCTGTGGAACATCTTGAAGAACGATTATAACTGCCAAATACATTTTGACTTCGTTACAATGACGATCGTATCATTCTACGATGTAAACAATTTATTTAACAGTTACAAATGATTGTAAGAGCCAAGAACATGTTCCATATTTATTACCAGGTGGACATTAGTGTTGACGGATAACTGAAGGTCTGCAGGCTAAAGGAGGAAAAACTGCCATTATTACTCGAAACATGAAATTATTAAGCTTTAAAAATGTATATAGAGAATGTTTCAGCTGACCCCAGTTGCCTATTAAGCGAACTACCACAAGCATCTTTTCTCGTCATGGCAGGTAGCTACGCCGGATTCGACGAGGACGTGCCAGTGTCGAGGTCGGGTGGCAAAGCGGAAGTGGTAAAGAAGCTGAAGGAGGATAACGGCTACACGAATGTGATCATGATTGGAGACGGGGCCACGGATCTGCACACCTGTCCACCCGCAGTATGTTGGGAATGCACATAACACTCGCAGCTAACCTTCCTGACAGCTTTCAAAACCAGAAAATTTCCATTTTCAGGATGCGTTCGTCGGCTTCGGGGGCAACCAGGTCCGGGACGAGGTGAAGAAAAACGCCAAGTGGTTCGTCATGAAATTCAAAGAGCTCACTGACGAACTGGACTCTGTCTCAGGAAAGACTAAATAGCACTCATGCAGGGAAACAGGCCACGGATTTCGCATTTTTAAACGCAATTTTACAGCAGGGCTCCAACGTACAGCTGGGCGTACGTTACCTTGCTGAGCCTGCTGCAAAATTTGCAGTTTTCACATGCCGATTTCCCGGAGGCGGGAGCTCGGATATGGAAGTCCACACCGGTTTTATCTACAGCAAAGCAATTGGTTTGATCATCGAAGACCGTAGGTGTGGACGGTGGGGCTCGTGGTTGTTAATAGGACGGGAAAAGGCATTTTCGTCATCCGTTGTACAGAATTTATTCGTCAGTGGTCGACGGGATGACGCAAACTGTTATTTATTGATACCGATATAACGGCGTTTTAGCTCGCTTTTTACATGTTACGTTTACGACTGCTTCAGTATAATAATAAAGGAGATTTTCAGATCGACTCATCAATTATCATTTCTGCTAAAATCAAATTGAGTCGATTGTTCAAAAATTAGTAGTTGGATAACGTCAGATAACGTCTTATCGGTAAATTTATAAGAGCATTTTAAATATTAATGTTAGTTAATTGAGCAAGAAAACAATTATTGAAGAATTAGATTTTGGATGTTAGACGAACTTTTTAACAATAACTTACATATTGGAGAAAAGTTTGTAAACTTGGTTTTATATTCCTGGAAAATACTATAGACTCGAGTAATGCATTTAGTCTCTTCTATAAAAA
Organism: Cylindroiulus punctatus; assembly: GCA_034695085.1. Classification (NCBI taxonomy): domain Eukaryota; kingdom Metazoa; phylum Arthropoda; class Diplopoda; order Julida; family Julidae; genus Cylindroiulus; species Cylindroiulus punctatus. The sequence continues at coordinate 81,053 of JAQFYZ010000037.1, forward strand.
TACAAATCAATTAGTTCTGTTCAAGACGTGTTTATCGTACCACCACATTTTTAATTCGATTTACCCATTCTTTCGCATAAAAAACTTCACAACACCACATAAAACAACTGCATTGTACGCGATTTGAGCACCTGCGCAGAATGGCAATGTTGGGCATTTTGCAATTTAACTGAGAGGTGCTTTGTTAAAGTGCCAAAAAATCGTGCATTTCATAATATAAACTGAATTCCCTGATAATTAGATTTCAGATTTTTCTGAACCTTTCTGACATAGTGTTTTCAATGCTGTGCTTGTTGCGTTCTCTGCCAGTCATAACGCATTGGTTCTGTTGAGATTTCTCCATCTCAAATTTGGATTCATGGACTGCTTTCCAAAGTACCCCAATGGGAAAATGGCCTTTGATCGCTTTCATGTTCCACTCATCGGAAAAATGTAAGTACCGTTCTCTGCCTATATATTAACCACGTATCAATACACACGTGTTACTTTATAAAAGAAATCCGGTGACTAGTCTTATTAAAAATGGTGAATCGATTCGGTTCATTATGCGCAATGTGCGAATGACACCCCCTCCCCGGATATCCCTGAAAAATCAAAGAAGAAATCCACATTTTAAAACTTTTCTAAATCCATTCATCTTGTAGACCAACGGACGCATATGGATTTGTGTATCAGAATAGGTACCAAATTAGAGTTGCCTAATGTTTAGACCTAAATCTCAAATTGACTAGGTTTACATGCAGTTTGACATATGTTAGACCTGATGCCTTCCGAGATAGGTTTCACAAGGCCAAAAGATCCACTGTAGGACTTATGGAACCCGCCGCAGAGATTCTCACACCTCAGAAGGCAACAAACCTAATTTATGTTAAACTCTGCAAGTACACCTGGTCAATGCTATGGCCTCGATATGAGCAAGCTCAATAACGAATCATAACTGATATCTTACAATTTAGGTTAAAATTAAACAATTAGCTGGCTTAACCATGTCCTGGACCAACAAATAGAAATAAATTGAACCGACAAGTTATTCAGCAGCACATGCAGATTGCTGAATAACTGGTAAGCCAAATTTTATTATTGGGTTCAAGGCCCATCTTCATAAAATCATTAAAAATGCTTCGCATTGGCTTTGCGAAAACTTTTCTAAAGGTAGCTCACAACATCCTGTCAGTAGTTTCTTCGGCTCTACACAAGATCAATTTGTACCCAACTGCCGCAGCCCGGATATGCCAGCCCAAAAACCTGCGAGTGTCTCCCTATTAATTAAATAAAAAAATACTGGATGGCATTCAATCACTCGCGGTTTCAGCTCACATAATTCCTTTGCTATCACTGGTTTTGGGGGAGAGTTGAACGTTGATTCACAAAAAAGTTTGTTCATTGCAAGCATTCCGCGTAAAAATCGGTGCAGATTTTGGCGCTTCTCAGAAGCCGCACATACGTCTTACAGTACCTGGACGTAAGTAAAAATCCTCCGCTGGGGGCGCCGCCGCCGCCACTAGAGCTTGCACAAGCAGAAGAGGATGGGAATGAAGGCGACCAGAGCGATGAATATCGGGAGCATAGTGCTGCTTTCGTCCAGCGTGTACGGATCAGGGTTGCGCGGCCCGGATGGCCGGCGATTCTTACTGTTCGAGGCTGGCTCGGCCTGCGGCTCCTCCTTGAACAAATCCTCTTCAACTTCCAACGGTGGCAATTTCGGCACATCTGAAAGAACGAAAATCACATCAGCGGCAGGCAAAATTAAACAGAGACAAGTCAAACATCGGGAGCCCTTTCAAAAACTAAAACAGAGCAATGAAGTGCCTCACCATCAACAGTTCCTTTCATGACGTAGATGGCATTCACTTTGGGATTATCTTTCGGCCCCTGAAAAACACGAAACACTGTGCGTCAACATTTGAAGACTCCTCTGAATTAAGGACTGAACTGCAAACTGCAACGTCAGACGACCTTAACGAATTCAATGTGCAGGACCCCGCTGAATTCCACCTCCGAATCACCCACAATCAGCTTTCCTTTGGAAACCTTGAAGGGAATGTACTCATCATGGGCCACGCCACGCCCTACTTTGTCGTAGATGTCCAAGTCAGAGATCACAGTCAACGCGCCATTTAATCGCACGTCAAACACCTAAAAAGATCAAAAAATACCATGCTTAAACAATTTTACATGACCACTGCAACAACATCGTTTGGTTTGCTCGAGGTGATGGTAATAGAATGGCGTTTGCCTGAGAAGTTCAGAACCTTTGGCAAACAGCTGCAACGAATCTCAGGCAGTCCTAGATTGTCCGGGGAAACTCAAAAATTAGGAAGAAAAATTTCCCATCCTCGCAAGACGAGTCAATATTCATATTTACAGAAAAAATTGATAAAGTGGGAGGAGGGGACGGCAACCACCCAATTTGGGCTATGGGGTGCCAAAGGAGCCCAGTTGAGAGCAAAGAGCGAAAGTCACCGTCGAGATAACCCCAGGAGTCAGTTCCATCAAACCGAAAGTGTAACCACCGTCGGATTAACAAGGCCCACCCTGGAAACTCCCTCACATCCCGAAATGCAACAGGATCACTACTTACGTGGTGATGCTGTCGAAGTTTTCTGAAAGCAGTTTACTTTCAGACTCAACAAATGGCATATTAACTATCACATGGCACTCTCAGGAGAGGTTTCACTTCACCTAGACATGTACATGACCAAACCCCTTCCACACTATGCACAAAAACTTGAAACTTTGCGGCTGGCTTCATGAATCCGAAAAGCACTTTTTCGAATTTATAATACCAGCCTGGAATGTTCTCAACTCTAGATTTTGTGCATCACGTGGACAGGGTATTACCAAAACCTAGTCCTGAGGTTCTCTCTACAGTCACTTTTGCTTTCTGCTCTCAAATGTCACCCAAGTCGCCCAAGGGTGCTAAAACACACATTTCACCAACAAAAAGCCGCGGTCATTCACCGAAATCAATACAATGATACCATCATGGAACAGGATACAAGGCACGCCAGAGGTAATGGGAAGCACGCGATGACGTTCCAGAACTTTTCCAGCCGCCGTTCCTTCCGGGTTGGGAATATCGGAACGAGCCGGGGGACTGATCAATTAATTACCTTGAGATTGGAGGCGGTGAAGTAGACCTCGCAGAACTTGAGCACCAGCACGTAGTCGCCGTCGTCCCTGACGGTCGCTTCGTATCCGAAGGTGGTCAGGTGGTACCTCTCGGTTTGGTAGAGGAGGATGTCGGCCGGGGGGACGCGGCCGACCAGCAGCTGCTTGCCGAAGTCGGAGGCCGTGCCCACCTTGCCCTGGAGAGGGTCCCTCTGGTAGTGCACGCCGTGGATGTCCGTGTGCGCCTCGCCGCCGGCGTTGATGGCGTAGATCACCTCGCCGATGGCCATCGCACCCGCCGTCCACCCGGACCAGAGCAGGACGACGGCCAGCGTCGACAGGCACGCGTGGACCGAACGGGCCATCTTCATTGACCGAGTAAAAAACAACCTTACCAGCGAACAACAACCACCGCTCCGCAACGAGAAAACCACGTCGTCGCCAGACGCCAGCGCTCGATGGAATTATAGTTCGGGCGGACGCCGCGAGCTGGCGGCGCTCCCGACAACGGACCTTCAGGGCGGAAAATTCGAATTGCCATCAAAATTTCCATGACATGTTATGCTCACTGCACACTTGTAATTTTTGCCCACGTACGGAGATAATTTTTTCTTCTTATGGAGGTTTTTGCCCAACTTTGCCCAAGGTTTACCTACATAAAATGGCAAAAACTTCCTCCGTTCGTGGGCAAAAATTACAAGTGTGCGGGCACCATTAGCCTGTTGCTAAATACAATTTAAAGTCAGTTGATGAGTTGAGTGCCATGCTGGTCAGCTAAATCTTGCTCGCTTAGCCTGCAAAAAATTGTTTGTGCAATGACGAGTCTGCTAATCATTGGCCAAACAATTTCCGAGAAATGTGCGGGCGTTCGAATAAACATTTGACTGTTGTATGAAACATTGGGAAAATCCATCATTTGTGAGCCAGCTATAGTTTTTATAATTATATGTAGTTTGTTCTGTTCTAAAAACATAAGGTTATATGATCATTTAGCAAAGTGTCTGGAAACCTTGATAAATGCTGGTAGGTGGGGGCGAACCTCCTCTCTGATAAAGAAATTTGAAGTTATTTTAGAGGAGAGGTACCCAAAAAATACAAATTTTGGGGGATAGGAACTGTGGCATACTCCACCCCTTCACACTCCCCTTGGGTGAAGATATCCTCAGCCACTTTCTCTCTTTAGCAAGCAACTGATCAATTTCCCTTGGTATTCTCATGCTGATTGTAGGGCACTGAGTTCAACTGAATTGAATTGAACGTTTATCAACGACAAAACTAAACTAGTGACGCATAAAGCGAACAAACCTTGTGGTTGCTACACACGACTGGGAATGAGCACGAAGGCAGATCCGGTCATCCGATACGGGAGATGGAGTGTCGCCTCTACGGTCGCCTTCCCGGTGCTCACGTTGAACGCCTCGACGGTGGACAGCGGGTCCTCCTGCCCGTAACTCAGGCCTCCGATGGCGTAGATCACGTTACCTGGGACAAAAATTTCAGATAATGAGACGAAATGTGGCAGGCAGAACGCCTTCATCAGTAAAAAATCCGCAGGCGAGATACTTGCCGACGACCACGGCCCCTACGCTGTGCCTTGGTGTCTTCAGCCTGCCGACCAGCGTCCAATCGGTGGCGTTTTTGTTGCACCGCCACACGTCAGCCAGGCTGTGTGAGGTTTCCGGTTCGGAACTATGCTCGTGAATAATGGCGGCGCCCCCGAGGACGTAAAGTGCTCCAGCGGCCTCGACTGCACTTGCGAAGAACAATTTCTGTGGCATCGGGCTCTTGGCGTCCCACCTGCACGAAATTCAGTCCAAGTCCAGGAGTTTGAAGCACGGACACATTCAGGGCAAACCAAAAAGAACATTTTCAGATGCACAGCCTCGAAGCACCCTAACATCAGAGTCAACGTTACCTTTCTGCCTCAAAGTTGAAGAAAAACACCGTGGACATGACGAGGACGCTGTCAAAGGTCGTCGTGTAGCCGCCGATGACGAAGATGGTGCTAGCGTGTGCACATGCCGCGGAGCCAGCGCATGGCAACGGCAGCGGAGGAAACGCCTTCCACTTATTGGCTCTTGGACTATAGCACTCAACGGAATCCAGCGCCCTGAAGGGTTTCAGAGGTGGTCGAGACAACTCACAGAACAGAACCAAGATGCTATCCAAAAGGACATACTTTTCGTCTTTGCCTATTCCTCCGAGGACGTAGATGGAGCCGGCCAGCTCCACAACAGGGAAGAAAACCCGCTTGTGGCGCATTGGGGCCACGAGGGTCCACTGGGAGTCGGCTGGGTCGTAACAGCGCACTGTGTCCACGGGCTCAAGAGCAGGCATCTTGGATGTGTCACCGGTAGGCGGCGACGAGACCACGTTGCAACCACCTGGAACATTTCAGCAATGACTAAGTTGGAGGTTTAGGAATCTGACAGTGAAATGGTACTCCATATGGCGAGAATTACCTAAGACGTAGAGCTTGCCATGCGCATAAACAGCGCTATGGAAGCAGAACGGCTCTGAAACGTTCGTCAAGATGTCCCATCGCTTCTCCATCCCTGACATCTCATACTTCAAGAAGTTTCCGACCAGCTCCCTTGAAGACACATGAGCGTGTGATTATAGGTGGGAGCGAGAATAAAAAGAGCGGAGAATCATGATGCATACAAGATATACCAACCTGTTGGCTTTGCCATCGTTCGGAATGTGGCAGCCGTTAATGGCAACTATGGAGGCCTTCTTGAAGAGCCTATGGTCCGTCTTCGGTCGACTTGGTTTTGCGTCCATTCTCAAAGGCGATGAAGCAGTAGCATGCTGCACTAACAGTGCGTGGTGTCTGAAAACAAGAAGTTAGGGATTTTCGTATGAAATACGGCTGCATTGCATACGAAATTGTCATTCCCAACATCTCCGCTGTAAGATCCTACTTGTAAGCGTCCAATAGAATGCGCTTGACCTCGACAATGTTGCAGGCTTCGACGTTGTTATCCAGGAGGACGATGCGCCTAGGATCCACAACCTTCAAGTCGACAGTGCTGAGCAGTTGGGCAGCCCACTGAGAACGCTCTGGTGCAGCCTCAAGCCACTTCAGGATGGCTAGGAACAACGCAGTTTCACCGCTGGCGTGGGAGTCAGGGGTTCCTCCATAATTTTAAACATAAAATTAGCGACCCTCTGATAAGACCTAATCCTTGATTTTTGAGATGGAGGCAGAAAAATTTCAAGAACACTCACTCAAAACTGCCGCCAAATCGTCAGCATTGAATTGCACAAACTGCTTGTTCTTGGAAACCACGCCGAAGTGCTTGGCGGCCAAACCGATCAGCTGCTGCTTGACATCGTCCAGCTGGTGCTGGGCGCTCAGGACGATGTATTTGGCAACCTTCTCGGCCGGGCAGTTTTTGAGGAATTCCTTGCACCGGTCGATGAGCAGAGTAATGCCGAGCTGGGTGCTTATGGCCAAAACATCAGCGATGTTGTCCGGAGTCAGCTTGATTTCTCGCTTGTACAAAAACTGGACAACCTGTCTGGCAGATTCGAGCTGGACGCCGCCGGTCAACGTTACCTCAGAATGCTGCTTGCTGGATTCGGGCTCGCTACTAAATATGCCCAAGTACTTCTGGCTGCATCTCGAAAGCACCACCCTGTGGATGTTCAACTTGGAATCTCCGACGTGTATCGTCAAATCGCAAAGATCCTGTCCTTCGTACAGGTCGTTCAAATGCTCGGCAACGGCCTGCTTCCTGTCCTCAGCCTTGTCAGATTTGTCGCCAATCTTTAACAACTTCACCTTGGAATCCTCGTAAAGCACTTTCGCTGTCTTATCGATGCTCGTGCCTTCAATGGATTCGATTAATTTAGCCAACGAGCCTGCTGGTGCCTTTCTTGCGTTTGATTTTTCAGCAAAATTCATTTTCTTTTTTTGCACTAAATTAAAAGCAGTAAAGTTTGATACAAACATGAATGAAATTCACAGATTGTGTATATGGTGATAAAAAATAAAATTATACAAACTTGCACTTTCCTATACAATTACACGCAACTCAAAGTCGAAAATTAACGTTAAAATAAAACGTCGGTCTAAATTAACAAAAATAAAATCGTCCTTCATGGATGCAATAACAATAAGACTTCAAAGCAAACTCCAAAACGTGTCAGAACAAGGCGTTTGTGGAATTCCAGCATTCCAAAATTCGGGCGCATCACGTGGTTCCAACATAATCGTCCCATAATGCATTGGTGAAAAACAATGCTTAAAATCCAAATTGCAAATAAGCCATATTACGTGCCATGGCGATTCACATCCCCTTTTGAATCCCCCATCAAGTGAAATTGCCCAGAAACTAATTCAGATCGCAAACCCCTGCCAAAACAAGCGAAATACTGAGAAACTGACGTCATTGTCCCCGTATCCAACCGTTATTCACAACAAAAACAAACCAATATGGCGGGGCGGTCGCCAAGCATCTTGAATATCGAAGCTGGCGACGATAATTTGGACAGGGATTCGTACGAATCAACCATCGAAAGTACGCCTTTGAAAATCGAAGACCGACTTGCGAAAGAAAACAAATTTTTGGAGAGGCTCAGGATACCGGATGACGTAAGAACACGACATGTGATCTTTGACCCAATCATGCAAGCATCCAGTTATTATGAATTCAGTTATACTGGGTTCAAAGGTTCAATTTGACCTTCAGAGCGCGCGCACTTTAGGAACTTCTGGAATGTTAGGATATGAAAATATTATTGGTCTTGACTTGTGAAATGTTTATCGGTCCAGGGCCTCCTCTATATACAGTATATAAAGGAGGCCCTGATCGGTCAAAAAGAACCTTGGGTCCTTATTGGATGACAAGAAAGCCGCTCCATTATGAACACGTCATTTGGGATAGCCATAGTCCCCCCAATTTCGCCATCATGAGTCAGCACCCGGTTCACCAACCCTCCTTCCAGCTGCTCAAGATGACAAAATACTTAAACGTCCCCATATGAGAAAAATACACTTAATATCCTTCACTTCATAACCTCACCATATCACCATTGTGCTTTTCTCGTCTACTGTTTATACAATATAAAATAGAAAACACAAAAAACCTGATACTATTCATTATCTCAGCGATCATGAACCTGTTACCATCATGGGATGAGAAAACCTCTCGGGCAAGGTTCTCCAATCCCAGAAGGTAACAGGACTAAGCTGGCTTCTGTCTATATATGTATCATAGTATTCGATATAATTCGACTGAAAAACACCTACTTGCTTATTGCAGACTGCATCCAAAGACAGCGATTCGTTGATACACGATGGCATGTTCTTCCCCCCGGAGAAGTACGACACCCACTTGAGGTATGATCTTCGCTCGATATTCGGGTAACAGCCCAACAGCCTCAGTTGTGCACAGTCCAGTTTAATCTCGATCTTATCTGCTGTCCTCTTCACAGTTGGTGGAAACATCCCAAAGTGCGGCAGAACTGGAAGATAGTTTTAGCCGCGTTTGTATTGCTCATCGTCGGCCTAGGTATGCTTAGGTTCACTATTCACTACACACCACTTACCGTGTCGGCTGTTACGTGACTTCTCAGTCCTGTCCCCTAGGCATATGTCGTGGTAGTTTCCATTTTCATCTGTTTTATCCCCGTTTACTCATACAGGTTTGCTGGCCACTGGAGTGCTGGTAGAGATCATGCCCATGACAGGTAAATTTGGTGAAATACGGATTGAGCGAAGCGTGCTCGACATACTGCCGGCTAATGATGAAACTTGCATCCGTTCTAGGTTTCAAGGGCTTCGTGTTTTTCATAGCCGGTGCCATCTGTTTCATTCCTGGAGGCAAGTCTTCTGCTGAAGTCTTTATCAATGATCCTAAGGTCTTGTGATGAAAAGAAAGAATTATTCAAATTACTGATGCTTTCCTTTGAATACCCTCATTCAGCTTACCACGTGGTCTATGTCTACTGCGCCGTTAAGGGTAGAAGAGGCTTCGACTTTCACAGCCTACCGTTGTTCAACTGACCCTGGGATATTTGGGAGGGACCTTTAAGGTGGTCCACCCATATTGCCTTAGCTTAAAATTTAGCACAAATTGGACCAGGAGTGTGTAACCAAAAACGCACCTCGTTGTTTTTTCCTTGCTCTCACGCTATGCTGCCAGTACTCCACGGATGGGGTGCATCAGCACCATTGCATAAGTTAACAGCGGAGCCAGACAGTATTTCCTGCAGTTATTCACTACCAGATGACCAAATACTCCACGTTTCAGCAAGTCTATGACGAACGAAACCTCAGAAACTGCGACGATGACCTTGTGACAAATGCCAGGATCCAGTAATGGGTTTTCTCCAGGCTTTGTTCAGTTCTTGGGGTGAATTTTGGGCAGCTAGAGCTCACAACGGGCGAGAAATAGCATGAGAGATTTGCTGAAAGGTAAACACCGATGTAAATAGTCTACATCAACCATTATCGAATTCCGACTAGTAGCTTGATGACGAATATCCGATCTGTTTTGATGTGCAGCGAACGACAAAATCAGCTGAGAACGTTTAGCGTTCACTATCCGTAATTCTAGTCTGTATACTTACCTAGTTTGTATTAATTTTTTTTGTTTTAATAATAGGGAAGCCAGGCGTATTTTTTAATCTTTTTTTATGACACTGTATTGCATAAAATTTTTGTTCTTCATTAATATTTTACTTTAGCCCCTGATCCAGTTTCACCATGTTTTGATTTCCGTTCATACAGAGTCCACTGAAACTTTCTAACACCCAATCATGAATGCAATTTAACCTTGTTTAACCAAAATTATGTGCAATACGTCCCAGAAATGACCCATTATGTATATCTGCTAAATAAAGTATTTTTTCATAATAATCTTGATCCTTACCGGATGATCTGCTATTGGACACTCTTAATGATTCGCATCTCACTCCAAGGTCTGACCAGTTATTTATTTACATTTCAAATGCGATCTGCGATTGGAAAACGAACATTAGTATGAATTTACGAACGAAGAACTTGGATATTGTTGCGCAGGTTTGCCATGAATCACGATTAAAAACAGTTAAGGAACACGAGTCCGTGTTTCACGATCGAGTTACCTGAATGTCAGTTTGAAAAACAAAATAGGAGAAAAAGAAAAACTAAACCATGTTATCGACGCATTAATTCGAGAAATGTGACGAGTCCTCAATAGTCTGCAAAAGCTAGATGACATCCTATTTGGTTAGTACTGCTGCCGTTTTGATTTTACTTGTTTCTGGTTCTGAAGGAAAAACACAACTTTTTATTGACACTTTGATTATATTCTTTCAAAGTTTCATTTCAAAATTTCTTATTAGGTACGATAAGTGAAAATGTCACAAGTTCAACTCACTGCGGATGGCGTGGACGATGGCCGAGCCCCGCGTGGTCCTGTCTGGTCTCTACAGGGGGAGGACAAACGAAACCATATTACAAAGATTTAAAAGAAAATTTCTCTTTAAAAGAAATATTCTCTCTACTAGAAAACCATTAGCTTCAAAGTCGTGGCTGCAGACTAACCTTAGTCTGGGAACGGGGACTGCCGGTGAGTCCCCTTGCCTTCCATTGGTCCTGGCTTCCTCTTGGTGCTCCGCACTAGCTTCATCTGTTCGCCGCGCAAAACTCTTTGGCCTGGCCCCTGGAAAATAAAAATGCAACAGTTTTGTGGAAAAACTTGTTGACAATGAATCTTCTGCATGATCTGGTGATTCGCAAGATTTTTCTCGAGCAACGTCCTGTGTCGCAAAAGCTAACTCACCCGTTGGATCCATCACTTTTGTGGGACTGTGCGCGGACCCGCTACCATTGCCCGCATAGGAATTTTGCCGTCTCTCGTCATATTGCCTGGCGGTGGCCAGAGGTGCCGACCTGTTCGAGTGCTGCGCCTTTGCTGCTCGTATCCTCTCGACTGCATTCGTATCCTCGTCCGATGGCATAGCGCCATTCCCGTGTCGTCGCGGAGAGTACCCCGGATCCACATTGATGGGAATTCGCCGCACCTTCGGCGATCGCGAGGCTGGCTGCTCAGGCGGCGCCTCGGCAGAGACTTTGTTGTCTTTCAAGGAGTTTTCGATGGCTTCCTTCAGGAACAAGTCATCCAGGTAGTCCATCTGGGGATCTGCGCCGATCTCTCTTTCGCCTCCGTGCGTCCTAGTTGGAGTGGAGCGAGATTCCTTGTTGACAGCGGCCGGTGGAGGCAGTGGGGTCTTAGGAACCGGCGGCACGTCTTCCTCTAAGAATCCACCACATCCGGACTATTCGATATGGATTAAAAAAAGTTAGACCCTGCCTGGTCAGAATTGATCGATTTTTATAAGTTATTGATTTTCCAAATTTCGTTTTTTAGGAACAATGCTGAAAAAGCAAGTAATTTGACGAAATCATGCAAATCATTCTGTGCCAAGTAAAACAACTTAACTGTACAATCAGGAGAACGAATTGTAGTAATTTACCTCATGTTCGATGATGTATTCGGAGTCAAATGGAGTGCCGCAGTACTCGCACGGTATTATCACTCGGTCGAGGGAAGTTGGCCTGTAGCCGAAAACAAGAAGTCAAGTTTCCGTGACTCGTAAAACACCAGCTTAGCTCGCTGATTAGTATTTTACCACTCACTCGGTTGCTGCGGTGTTTACAGTTTTCGTGAAATTGTTCAGAATTGCAGTGGTTGTCGTTTCCACGCGGCTTTTCTCCACGTTCTTCGAATTGTTCAATTCCGGAGAGAAGAGTTTGTCGGCAATGTTTCCTAATCGTCCTCCTGTTTGCTCCCTTGCAGGATTATTTCGCATCGTTGACGTGAACTCGCAAAATCTCTGGAAAAAACCCCCCACCAAAATTGTTGTTTAAAGCGGATGCGAAACTGACACAGCTCGACAATCAACGTCAACGTACCTGATGGTCTAGCAGTTGGTCTGCCGAATACAATTCGTTGCAAAATTCACACGGCAGCGCCGAAATCGCTTCTGGACATAAATGGACAAATGACAAAATTAAAACTAATATTTCAAATTGCCATCACACAATATTACCACGGAGCATATATTTTGCGTTTTTCTCGCTGCCATACCATCCAGTCTCCTTGACCAGAAAATGACATGAAAAGAAATTTACATAGTTAAGCTGTATTGCCAAACTCCTACTCACCATCTTCAGGCGGTTTTATAAGCCGACCCACTGGCAGTATCCCGCTGCCCTCTCGTTCCAAATCCTCGCTGATGCCGAGACCAGATTTCCACTGTGAAGGGAATCCGAAATGGCCGTTAAGGTCGTTGTCCTGCAACGCCCCTATGTCTTCGAAATCTTCGGCAGGCAAGAACGTGCCACCTCCGACGATGGCGTGCGGGGCGAGGACAGCATCTTCTGGATCTGAATTGCTGTAGGAAGGTGAAAGCGTGTCTTCCTCTGCAAGATGCATAGCCAGCAGTCGATCCAATTGCTCCAAAGTCAGGCCATGGGGAGGGGCTGTGGAAGATTGTGGTTTGGCCTCGTATAAATCTGTGGAGATAAATCTGTTTAATCGATTCGTTTCCTCAATCAGAGCTTCGACTCCACCAGACGCGCCACAAGATATACTACGTTTTTTGTAGGTCGTACCTTGCAATTTGGGCTTCGATGTTTCCTTCAGCTGCCCTAAATTTGCATTCACGTTAACTTGAGGCATATCATTTGTGCGTTTCCCAGGGCTATAGTGTGACCACATGGATAATGGTTCCTGAATTGAAATTATAAATTATAACTGATGGTACCAGATAATAAAATATGTGCTCGTACATGTATGTTTGCCAAAAAAATTAAAGAAATAGTGCCAAATTCACAACATGCCAATTTCCTAGAAATAAAAGTATTTCCGAGCCAGACCCAGTAAAACTTTTACCTACTTTTTCGTCTTTGTTAGTGTTGAAATTCTTCAAGCCAGAGTACATCGAGGCGGAAGATGCAGAACTGTTGTGTTGTTTATCATAATCTAAAATGAAATGGTGTTGGACTTCTTACTCAGCGACTGACTTTGAGAGTAATGGGGGGAACTAAATTTACTGCACCTTCGATAGTCAGGAAGCTATGATTGCTGGAGAGATGAATGTCGCGATATTTCAGCATGACGTATTGGCCACACTCGTCACATCGGTCCGTGCGACTGCCGCAATAGTCCTCGTGCTCGCCTTGATCACTGGCTTGGACCTCGATGTCGCAGAAGCTGCACCTCAAGAGCCGCTTGGAGCAATCTTGTGTCTAAAAATTATCCCAGCATCTCAGAAAAGCAACATGGTTGCATTTGGAACTTATTTACTGGCTTTGAACTAACATTATGCTGCTCTGCGTTCTGCTGCTCAATCTCCTTTCCACATTTGGCACACTTCACTTTGGAATGAGCTTCGGCAATGTGCGTGGCTATTTCGTTCTTGGGGAAGGGCTCTTTGCACATCTCGCAGAGGCTGATATTCCTCTGGCAATGCGCATTGTGCATCAGGAAGTTGACAGCCGATACATCTTTCTTACTATTAAAAGATATTGAAAGCATACGCTCGTACATAACATGTTTGAAAAACAACTAACAAGAAGGTGATCTCGAAGCCAAATTATCTTCAATTTTGATATTGGCATATTAGCAAACAGTGGAAGATAGGCTACCATGCATCAATAAACCTACACATTATTTCATTATCAAGTAATTAGAAACAAACTTCCTGGTTGAGGATAGTTTCAAGATTAGTTTAGAATGACAGTGTCGCCTGACAAAACAGCATGACTGAGTACATGCAACATGAGCTATGAGCCAACCCCCATGGACTTTATTTTTCAAGCTTGGTTATTCATGCAAAAAGATAAGATTAACTCCATTTGCAAAAACCCGGTGTTTTGGAACCAGCGCCTCCTTGTTGTAAGCAATAAAATGTCAATGTTGGAGACGGAGTAAAAAACGCGAATTTACATAATCTCGAGGTCGTGCTGATTCGAATCGCTTTTCGGATTTAGTAGCCCAGCTGGACCCCAAGTTTGTGATTCACAAATTGCGCTGCGCACATTACCAGAAGGGAATTTTCCCGTCATGGTTTCGATTCGATCAAGATGGTCCGCCCAGGGTCAAAACTCAAGGAAGGCGAACGAACAAAACGTACAATCGAAACGGAAACATCGCGCGTGAAGATAATTACAAATTGAAACGAATTAAAGCGTAATGTCATACCAATTTTCGCAGAATTTCAGCTCCTGTATCGGTTCCTCCATGATGATGGTTCCCTTCTGTGTATCGAACAGAGTCGAGACTTTTTAACGCAAGCGGTGCCCACGCTATTCCTCGCACTAAATTTGGTATGAAACGTTCTGGAGCGTTGCCAAAGGTGATTTAAAAGTCCCAAAATACGACGCGGGCCTTCGCATGGGTAAGATGACTAATTATTGTTCAGTCTTTGAGGTTACTCACTGCTCGTCTTCAGCCCACACAAACACAGCAGCCATTTTGTCAGTCAGCTGGTTTTCTCATACTTCATTCTGAAGAGGTGCATTTTGGGTGGCGAGCCTCCAGTGACGTCACAGAGCCACGCGCAAAATTCGAATGTAGAAATTCTACGAATAAACATCGTTCGATAAGTAAAAGGCAAACCACTTTGAAATGGTAGGCTTACCATGCGAAAAACTACTTTACACAATTTTGATGTGACAAATGAATACAAACAATTTATTTCTCATCATGTCAAATTTTTGTATACTAGCAAGTGTACTATAGTCGGCTCAACGAGAAATGACAAATTCTGACAGCCAGTCAGAATGATTCCGGTTATTGACAGCTTTCTCCAGGCTATTCCGACCCTATAATAGCTGGTAAAATCAACATGGCTGCCATACCTATACTTG